>LGTU01000493.1:0-27526 GCA_001314425.1 Phytophthora pluvialis | reverse complement strand
CTATTCAGGACACTAACAAACCCGTTTGCCAAGTATTACTTCCATTGACGCCATATTGATAAAAACGAATGTATCAAGTGCACGAAAATAATGTTCCTTCATGGAGGCGACTCCTATTTAAACAGGAGTCGCCTCCATGAAGGAACAAATTTATTTAAAAATAAATTTAATATGCCTCCGACAGATACTCATAACGTCGAGCAATCCTCCGCGTCCAAGGGGTTAAGTAATCTTATCCGGTGAAATCTTGGTGCCATGGTTCCAAGAAAAATAGGTGCACCTACTTACGTTCCCTCCATTGCATTGCCAACGCAGACCGCTTTATTTATCTACTGTTATCACTTTGGCCATCCTTTGAGACGTCATCGGCTGTCTAAAACATCAACAAAAGGTGGATCTCGTCCTGCAGCTTCTTGGGGGATTCAGCACAAACTTACCGTCATTAGCTTGATGCCGTCGAAATTATGCTGGCAGCTGACAGCCGTGCGCGCATACTGTAGAAGTATAGGCGTGCTGTGCAACCGAGTTTTGCTACCCTACGGATTGGCTATTATTGTGCAATGCATTGTCTAAGTGTTTGAGGTGAGCGCGTATATTGTTTGTCGACCGCCTTGTGCAAGTGATGCTGTGGCGGCTACTAAGTGCGCACTTGAATGCACTTACTCAGCATTGCGCTTCAACTGTATTGTATAAGCTGCTACATGTAGTGCAAGTAGATAACANCTTGCGATGCCCACCGACATCGCAAGCCCGAGCCAGACTTGGCCCTAGCTCACTGTTCCAGCTGCGCGTTACTCCACCAGCTAGAACAGAGAGCTAGAGCCAAGTGGTAGCATGAACTAGTCGAAAAACTAGGTCACGACCATCGCGACCAATGCTCGAGCCTTGGAGTTGCTCAAACTGTGCCATGCGTCACTAATTTCTGCTAGTTACGTGTATATCTTGCAACAATTTCACCTAGACACGCATACGCTCCGCTTGGTCGGCGTAGCGGCCAAGAACGGTCGTATAACATCAGTGAAACNGGTTTTTGTATGGTCTTGGGTTGCAAAACCGGCCGATACTGCTACGGTGCGCGCAACCGAAGTTGCAAACGCCACCCCGCCCTTTCAGCACGGTATCAGCCAAAATCGTGGTCGATACTATAAATCCAGCCAATCAGGGCCTTGGATTTCTGGAAATACAGCCCCGGTTGCAAATGGCCGGTAATGTATTGGAGTCAACAATCCGCAATGTATTAATTTCAATTAAATATTGTACAATGCCGTCGGGGACGTTTTGTATGCAGGTTCAGGTTTTGACTTCAAGCGACGAAGGCGTGTTGTTCAAGTGCGGGATCCACCGATGCTGTCATGTCCATGGCGCTGCTCACTCAGGTTACCGCCGTCGATGACTCAATCTCCAGACTATCAAAATAGGTCGAGGAGCAAGGAAGCGTCCAAGCCTGGAGGCACACTCGCGACTATGCCGTCACCGTCGATGGCCTCTTCTGCTGCCTGCACGCATTCTCCTGCTCCGAGTGGCTTGAGACCTGTATATTTGCAGCGCTGGAGACGCCAGCTTGCTGGTCACCCTCGAGCCCTCTCTAGCGGGCCCACGTTGCCCTGCGGACGCCTAACAAGCTGTCGACGCAAGTCGAGACAGTCGACCTGCACTTGCAAGAATTGCGCGACAGAGGGCGGCTCAAAAGAAAGCGTAAACCCCGCGGCCGTGTATCTTCTAGGCCCGAGGCTCGCATCGGCGAACTCCGAAGTGTTCTTCACGTGCCCCTGGCAATGTGAATTGGTTGGCGTCACTGGGATCGGGCGGCCCAAGGCCGTGCGCTCGCCGTCATGGAGTGGGTTGGCGGCCGGTTTCGTTGAACGCTTCCGTTCAGTCACTCGAGCGGCTTCTTCCGCCCAGCGTTAGCGTATGCGCAGATCAGAGGAGTCTTCCAAAATTGGATGGCTGGAACCCCACCCAAAGAACGAAGGAGAAAACTTGGAAAACCATGTTGTGAATGGTTGGCTTACTACTGGTACATAACTATCTGACTGTGTGCGTTCTGGGGGACGAGCTACGAACTCTACTCGCCCTATGCCCGCTGCGTGATCTGGTGGATCTTCTCGACGAGCTTGATGGGCGCGGACAGACCGAGGTAGCGCACCACCATGGCCGGCAGGTTGCCGCCCAGGTCCATGTGGGCGATGACGCTCATCTCGCACATATTGGGGTTGGTCGGGTGCGGCGTCACCACGTAGCCCGAGATGAGGATGGTCGCGCGCACGTAGCCCTTGCGCTCGGGCACGTACTCGACCGAGCGCGTGGCGATGAGGAGGCGGCCGCTGGCCTCCTCGCGATACGTGGACACGACCGAGAAGTCGCGCGCCGCCGTGAACATGACCGACTTGGCCGTCACGCGGCGCACCTCGGAAGCGTCGCTGAGCTTCTCCATGGCCTTGACCTCCTTGGTCATGTCGTCGAACTTGGGCACCATATCGCAGCGCATGAGGATCTGCGCGGCCTTGTCGGCGCTCACGTGCAGCGTGCCCGTCGTCTTCATGGTGTACCACTCGCTGCCCTTGCCGGCCACCTCGCCGTAGACGACCTGGATGCCCTTGTTGCTCGGGCCCTCGCGCCAGCCGTTGGGCAGCACGTCGGCGCCCTCGTAGCGCGTCAGCAGCTTGTGGATGCTGTCCTCCTCGAAGGCCGCGATGTTGGTGCGCACGGTCGCGATGGGCGCCGGGATGGCGAAGGTCAGCGCCGAGCTCTCGGCCTCAGCCACGGGCGTCTCCGTCTGCGGCGCGCCCTGCTTGGTCTCCACGCCGCCGCGCGTGATCTCCACGGTGCTCTCGAAGGCCATGGCGTCTGTCTGGTGTAGTGGGTAGTGTGTGGGTGCTGCTCTGCTCGACGCAAATTCGCGAATGACAGCTCCTGACGTAGGCGCCGAAGCCCTTGGCTCAGAATGCAGAGGAGAGTCCTGCTATTTCCGACACCAGCTGCGATACGCGGCCCCAGATTACGCGTATTAACCTGTCGACTGGGATAGGATAGGCTGTACCAGCGGTTTTCGTGACCAGACGCTGCGACACTGGCGCCGATATTATGCCATCCTTTTGGGCTTAAATTGGCCCCGAGTTGCAGCTGACTTGCCTGCAGTCAAGATGCCTCCAGCCGATCCGCGTTTGTCGCCAGCGTTTGGACAGTCGCTGCTGGCGGTGCCGTATGTACGCTCACGGCTGTCCGAGGAGGCCTGACCGGCATCCCTGTTACCACTGGTCTAGCGCCAGCTGACAGTCGCGGCTGGAAAATATGCTGTGGCTGTGGTGCGGTTGGCCAATGCCGCGCCGGAGCAGCGGCTGCGACAGCGGCGACTCTAAGCAGATAGCAAGACGCAGCTTGCCATCGAGCAGGAATGCTCGTACCTTTCCGGCGGGCGTCAAGCAGATCGAGGGCGACCAACACTCAAGGGGCGTGTCTCCATTAGGTAACGTTTGCGCTCCCCAACACGGTGACTTCAAGCGCCCCGAATCCGAGCGAGCGCTTCAAACACAGAGCAGCATGGACGCATGCTGCCAAGCTGCCGCAGCGGTGCTCTCGGAGAGCTTGCGGCAGTACTGTACCCACGCTAGGCGTCACAGACGCCTTTGTGTCCCAAGAGGCAGAAGCGACTTAATTATGGGACGCGATGGGCAAATGATGACGGTCGCGGTTTGCGCGCTCACCAGCGACTTATGGCCGAGTGCCACTGTCGAGATCGCCGCGAGCGCTGCCACGAATACTTACGCGGCCTCTCGTGTACTGCGTCTTACCCTGCGGCCTGCATTCGTCCGACCAACACGGGCCGATGGTCATCCATTACGTCACTGCGCACAGGTCGCGCAGCCGCGCTACAGCGCGCAGACATGCGGCTGGCAGTGAAGTCACTGTGGGGGCTCGCTTCTCACCGTGACGTCCAGTCGGGGGCGCCAGCGGTGCCGACGGTATAGGCAGGTTACCTTCGACGCGCCGACGAGAAGACTTGAATTTGGCCGGAAGAGGTAAAACGCTCCCCGGTAGTGCATCGTCAACTTGGGATCGAGGGCGAAGCTTCATGTCGTGCGACGCACTGCAACGCCCGCTATACAGCACGCTCACACACTCACGCTGCAGCCTCGCACTGCAGTGCGAGGCGGGGCTCCGAACGTGGAGCTTAGACACTTCGGCTAGAGCCCAGAGATCTTATCCGACGTCACGGAGTAGGATCTGCGACTTAAATCGGGCGTAAACTGCAACTTGCCGTCATCGAGGCACCTGCGACAGCTTCTCCGATATCCATCAGCGAAAAGCAACACGCGTGGAGCAGAGGACCTTGCGGCATTACGCTTCGTGGAGCGCCAACTGAGCACGAGCATGGATTCTTCACGCGTCTCGACGCCTGCCCAGGATTCAAGAGCAGTTCACGATTGCCAGCCGTCAAGGTACGCACAACCACGAGGCCGAGCCACTGACGCTGCATCCAGTGGCATGTCGCCTGTCGGCCGAGCACAAGCGCGTCGTGCGCGAACTCACAGACGAGGGACTGCGACCTGCTCACATCTTGGGGATACTGACTGATAGAGAGAGAGCAGTTCCCAGGAAGGCCCTTTATGGTGCAGGAGATCTACAACGCGCGTAACTTCATTTGGAGAGATTTGATGGAGGCATGCAACAATCAGAACGAGAGCTTAGGCGGTGGCGTGCAACCTGGCAGTGAGATCAGCCATGCAATTGACTGCGGGACTGTATCGGCCAAACATGGAGCCTTTACTGAAGGGCAGGAAGCAGTTGCAGGCGCATTCCTTCGCGGCAACCTGGTTCTCAACACGAATTGTATACATGGAAACTTTGACGCGTCGATGACGTTGTCCCCGTAGCCGCCTCCTATTGAGATGCCACAGGTCTCGTTGTCTGCGTTAACTAAGGCAACGGTTGGTGCGAGTGTTGACGAAGACGAGGGAAGTGGCGACAAAGCCTAACGATTAAGGTCGTGCTAAGGTGCAAGAACGCATTTCGAGAGTGCCAGCGGACAAGGCCAATTCATTTGGCTTTATACAACTTCACTGTCGCTTTCTCTATCTCTTGAGGTGTTTGCGCTTGATGTTGTCCATCCAGTTGAGCTGATCCAGCGTGACCTCGCCGCTCAGCGCGTGGACAAACAGCCGCGGCGTCTTGGACTCTTCATCGTCTTCAGCACCAGCGCTCTCCTTCATGAAGAAGGACGTGCGCATAGCGTCGTCCTTGGCGCTGTCCATGTTGATCTTGCCCGAAGAGCCCGACGCCGCAGCGAGAGCACCTTCCTGGGCACGAAGCTCGCCGGTGAAGACCGCGTAGTCCTCGTCCAGCTGATCCATCTCGCTGTTGGCAAACTCGCAGTCTTTGCCAACGGTGATCTTCGTGCCGTGAAGTTCCACCTCAATTCGCGCTGCGGGCTGAAGCGAAACACGCACGTTACCACCGACAAGAATGCTACTGGAGGCGCCGTTCGTCCACGAGTCAAAGTGGGCCACGACCTCGCACTTGTCGCCGCTGTCTTCAATCTCCAACGCTCCAGTCACACTGTCCACCTCCACACTCTTGAGCCCCTCGCTCGACACACGAAGGTACCCGTGCACATTACCCACACGCAGCATCGACTCCTCGCTCCGGTTCGTCGACACGATGTTGCACGCCGACGCGTAGATCGCTCCGAACTCCGAGCCCGACGACGCCCCTTTGCCCAGCTTCACCTCGGCCTTACCGGCCATGAGTCGCTTGCAATTCACGCCTCCATCGGCCTCCAGTCTCACCGTCTCGCCCTCCACCAGCGCCGACACGTCGATCTTGCCCCCATTGGTCTTCAAGCTCACGCTCTTGCCGCGCACCTTGCTCACTTCAACGTCTCCGCGGCCCACGACCACCTTGACGTCTCCCTCAATTTTGTCCTTCAGCGTGACGCTGCCGTTGGCCACCGCCACGTCCAGATCCACCGCGTGCGGTAGCAGCAGCTGCACACGGGCGTCGGGGGCCGCCGCGACGCTCTTCTTGGCGATGCGCAGCGCCCTGACGCTCTCTGCGCCCTCGGTAGCCTCCTCCTCAATGTGAAACAGACTCTGGACGTCGACCGCTCTGCCTGGCGCCGTCCAGACGCGCAGAGCGAAGTCGTCCGAGCCCAGCACCGGCACAATCTCCACGTCCGTGCGCGCCGCGTCCGCCGCCTGGAAGTGCACGCGGCTCTGATGCGACAAGCGCGACAGCGACAGCGACGCTTCCGCTGTAAGCTCCGGCGCGCTGGAGAACAGGCGCGCCCGCGCGGACGCGCAGAGCCGCAGTGCCGAGAGCGGCACCAGCCGCCGACCCACCATCATTATCACTGTCAACTCACTGACACGTTTCGCTTAAGTATATCCAATCGTCGTATGTGTGTGTAACTTTGACACATAAGCAACTTATACGACCACTCATAGTACACCAGTCAATCCGTCACTGGTGGCCAGTAGCCCATTAGCATTAGATAGCGTCGCTTCCTCCCTCTTCCCCCCTCCTCTACTAACCGCTACACCATGCGTCCGATCCTGCTCAAGGGCCACTCGCGGTCGCTGACCATGATCAAGTACAACCGCGAGGGCGACCTGCTCTTCTCGTGCGCCAAGGACCACACGCCCAACCTCTGGTACAGCGACACGGGCGAGCGCATCGGCACGTACGTGGGCCACTCGGGCGCCGTGTGGGCCTGCGACGTGAGCTACCACTCGGAGCGCCTGCTCACAGCCGCGGCCGACTCCACCGTCAAGCTCTGGGACGTGCAGACGGGCGAGGAGCTCTTCTCCTTCCCGCACACGGGCCCGGCGCGCAGCGTCAGCTTCAGCACGGGCGACAAGCGGTTCGTGTCCGTGGCCGACAAGTTCTCGGACCACCCGGCGGCCGTGTTCGTGTACGAGCTGGCCGCCGACGTGGCCGACCAGAGCGCCGAGCCCGTGCTGCGCATCACCAACCACGGCCACGAGGGCCGCATCACGGGCGCCTACTGGACGCCGCTCAACAAGGCCATCATGACCACGGGCGGAGACGGCGCCATCAAGCTGTTCGACCCCATGACGGGCGAGCTGCTCGAGAGCCACGCCGTCCACACGGGCGAGATCACCAACGTGGCCTTCAACAAGAGCAAGACGCTGGCCATCACGAGCTCCAAGGACAACACGGCTAAGCTGCTGGACGTGGAGACCATGAAGGTGCTCAAGGTCTACGAGACGGACCGCCCCGTCAACTCGGCAGCCATCTCGCCCATCAAGGAGCACGTCGTGCTGGGCGGCGGCCAGGAGGCCATGAGCGTGACCACCACCTCTGGCCGCGTGGGCAAGTTCGAGGCCCGCTTCTTCCACATGGTCTTCCAGGAGGAGTTCGGCCGCGTCAAGGGCCACTTCGGCCCCATCAACACCATCGCCTTCCACCCCAACGGCAAGAGCTATGCCTCGGGCGCCGAGGATGGCTACGTGCGGCTCCACCACTTCGACAACGACTACCTCAAGCTCGATGCCACCAAGTAAGATGACGCTCGAAGCAGGCAGACAGGTGGACGGACGGACAGACGGACAGACAGGTTGGCGCGCGGCTCTTCTTGAGCTTTGTACCAAGGTTTTTGACACGGGCGAAGCAGGAGGACCAGGCCGAGTTATGGTCGTTGCTGCTCGCTGTTTTATTTTTCAGACAGCCAAGCGGATTGCAGTCGCGAGGAGCTCAACCAGACGCAACGTTAGCAGGATAGAGCGCTCCATCCGTGCTCGTCTGCCCGTCGTAGGTAGTTTTAATGCAGCCACTTTACTTCCGTTTGTACGCTTCCCGTGTCCTTTTGAAGCCATATCGGATTGGCAAGGTGAGCCAAAATTATCGGTGGTTCACCGTTATCTTATCCTGATGCCGTGTCGAGCCCCGACAAGTTCCAGAGGGAGGCAGAGGAGAAGAGTCACATCGCCAGTGAGTTTTGCGAGGGGAAGGCATCGCGTACTGGGCGAGGAGGAGGTGAAACGTCGAAATCGCTCGCTCCTGTCGATGGCGACGGTCATTTCGGAATCGAACATCTTCTAAGCAACTCAACAGCATCTGCTTCGTGAATAATGGAGGAGGCCATGCACTTCTTGGACGAGCTCAAGGACAAGTACCTGCACCAGGTCGAGCAGGCAATGTAAGTTGATTAGTTGCCTTTTGTCAGATCGAGGAAGAGTGCACCGAACTGAGTGAGGTTTGCGATTCTAGTGAGGACTGGGACTACCAGGACTTCTCCCCGGACAAACGGTGCGCGCTGCTCGAGAATGAAGAGGAGCACAATGTGCGCGACGACCCGGACGAGAGCCACGCCGTCAAACCCATTCCCAAATCGGTGCGCAAGTCTTGGGTGGGTCTAACGCCGGACGCCGAGCTGGAAAAGTGAGTCGCTACCCCCTACTTTTTCCATTCGTTGCAAGTGGTCGTGGCCACTAACGGTATTTGCATTGTGTGTTGACTGTTGCAGCTTTGACTGCGCCCAGGCCGCGGCAAAGGTTTGTGGCTACGAGGCCAAGCTCGTTGCAGTGTGCACGCCCCCCGGCGGCATACAGGGCATCCCAGATGCGGAAAGTGTGCAGCGGCTACTTGTGCAAATTCCGCGCCTCGATGCCACGAATGTGGCCTCTGCGTTTGCTGCGCGGCTGCAGGACGTTGATGCTCAGCACTCGTGGCAGGTGCGCGCGAAGGCGATCGTGATGATGCAGATGCTCGTCGAGATCAAGCCCTTTGCTGGACGGTATCTTCCAGCTTTCGTGGCCAACTCGGCGCTGCTGGAGAATCTTGATGCTCTCCGAACGGGGACACACAAGCAGGTGATCCGTGAGGGTGCGCGCAAGCTGCTGTCACTGATCCTTTCGAACGGCGCCAACCCGGCGCTCATTCCGAAGGGAAGTCCGACTGGAAAGCCGCACATTCGCCACGTGCAGCTCGGCAACAAGCAGAAGAAGAACGCCAAGTCAGCCCCGGCACCGCAGATTCAGCAACAGCCTTCGAAACTGAGCATGTC
The DNA here is from genome assembly GCA_001314425.1 of Phytophthora pluvialis. NCBI lineage: Eukaryota > Oomycota > Peronosporomycetes > Peronosporales > Peronosporaceae > Phytophthora > Phytophthora pluvialis. The sequence continues at coordinate 18,501 of LGTU01000493.1, read as the reverse complement.
GCCGGGTAAATTGGCGGTGAACCGGGTCTTTAAGCCGGAGCCCACCATGTCCAAGAGCACCGCACTGCTAGTTCAGCATCCGAGACCGTCACTAGTTATGAGCCCGAAGGTGTCCCAAGCCATCCAGGCGTCATGGAGACGCCGTAGCAGCGTGACCAAGGACGACCTCGAGGACGAGAACCTCATGCCCTTCCAGAAGCTCCAGCCAACTGCAGCTCCCACGGAGATCAGGAGCTCGTGGGTCTACGGCATTCCGGTGCAAGCTGGTGGAATGGTCCGGCAGTCGTCGATCACCTCGTCCAGCTCGAGGTTGGACAGCGGCAAGCTCAGCGCCTTCTCCTTTGTCCAGTAAGGTCAGTTGAGGAACAAGCAAGGCCCTACATTAGTTCCTTCCGGTAAATGCACATTCCTGATCAAACTCTACCATGTAGCAGGACAAGAAGGGTCTAAATTCTACTTCAACTAGTAATATGCAGGTTCATCTATCTTTCATCCTCGTCTCGTTCAATATTTATAGCGGAATGTCGCTAGGACGCTTGTTGCTGTGGTTTGTACTCGTGATCAAATGGACAAAAAGCGCCCAAAGAACTCGGCTGGTCGTCGAGCAAAGACCCCAGCCGTAGAGACGGAGCCTACAGTTCAACGACAGGGAAACTGGAAGCAGAGATCCTCGAGTGTGCTATGGCTCAAGCTCAACTTCACCATCAAAGCTGCGCGGCTGCAGACGCTCAAGCGACAGAAGTACCAACACCTGCAAGAGGAAGCGCTGCTGAAGGCAAGAGGATTACTCAAAAATTGGGAGGATGGTCCAGTGCTCCTGACCGAGGACTTGTACAGTCGAGCTCGCAGTGAGCATGAGGCCCAAGAACTGCTGAACTACACGCCAGAAGCACTGGCGTTGAGGTTCAGTCTACGCAACCACCCAGACGTGATCGACGCTGTCAAGCAGCTTTGGGCTGTTGAGCTCCCTCGTGACGCAATGGGGTGCATCGACCAGCGCGGGTACGCCTCGTTATTCCGTCGCATTGGCCGCAGTCTGGAGCCCGATGCGACTAAGCGACGTCTTCGTCGAATGGAGAAAACAATTCGAGAGGACTGGGTCCGCGATAGCAAAGGCGAAGCTGTCATGAGTTTCTCCACCTTCTTCGATAGCGTATTCGAGCTGGCCGATCTCTGGTGTGAGACCATCGACGCGGACGAGTACATCGTGTTCCTGCGGAGTCTGGTGCAGCGAGTGAGCACGATGCGGCGCGACAAACGCGATCCAAGTGATGAAGGGAGGAGGTTGCTACGGTCTCTCAAGCGAATCAAAGCCATCGACGACGATCAAGAGTCCTCTTCAGAAGAGTCGGAAGTAGACGACGAAGAGGAAGAGGAATTTCCAAGCGAGGGTGACACGGACGATGACGAAGAAGAGGAAGAGAACGTGCCAGTCCAGTTGCCGTCTCCCACCCACTCGATCGGGTTCATTGCGACCAAAGTCTTGCGAACTGTGCGTGCCAAGACATCGCCTGACCCACCTCCGAACACCCCGGACGCCATCAATACGCCGGACCCCATCCCAGAAGACAGACCACGCTCACGAGAGCGGCGGGCGAGTGTCGTCACGCTCGGAGACTTTAACTTGGGCGCACTAGGCGGATTCCCAGGCAGTGACAAGGACACAGAGCCGAAGACGCCGACAGGGCTGCGAGGGTCGAGCGCAAAATCTCGGACAACATCCGCGAAAGCGAGAACGCCCTTGACTAGCGTGCGCGAAAACGGTATCGCAGCTAGCACAGAAGACGATGGCGGCGTTAATACGTTGGTGGCCATGAACCGCTTGCGATCAGCCCAGCCGCGCACTCCACTTGTCGTCGAAGATGCTGCGGCCAACAGCACGATCCCAAACAGCGACGTGGCTCTCAACGTCGGTCTGCCCATGGCAAACTTTCCCCAGCAGAGACAGCAAAAGCCGGCTAAACTCTTCTCAGCAGCGTCTAGCGCCCCAAAGACGACGGGTCTTGGTACTGGCAGCATCAACTCGGACGGACTTTTAGCCTCAGGAGGACTATCGACCAGCACAGCATCTCACCTCAAAACGACAGGAGGCCTGAAGGCTGGTACTTCCTTTGGCAGCGTTGATACCGCCGCAGTTGGTTCTGGTGGTGCACGACGGGCAATGCTTTCTTCTAAAGCAAAGCCAAGAGGTGACAAGAAATCAACTGACATTGCTTTCGAGGGCACACCCCAGGTTAGCAAGAACAGCAAACGCCTTGCAGCGCTTGGCGTAGACTCATCCAGCACCTCTGGGGCTTCAAGACTGGCGCAAAATGGTCAGGATGTAGGGAACACTCAGGCAGTCTCGAATGATCGATCACTGCAAGACGACAACCAGTCCGGCCCTCGAGCCCCACGAGAGTTTGTTTCTGGTTTGGGCTTCAACGCTCCAGCTACTCGTGGGGCCAAGGGCGGCCTCGCCTCGAGCGTTCGCAACAAGGCAGAGCTGGTGCCGGTGAACGCGACGATGCCGTTCTACACTTTCGACGAAAGTGCATCCCCAGCGAAGCGCTTGTTGCCGCCTGTGCTAGATGAAAACGGTGGCCGTGGCCAGAGTGGAGCACACAGCACAGGACGTCGCCAACGCAGTGACGATCGCAAGCCAGGTCATCGCAGGCCAGGTCAGGGCACAGACTTGAGCGACAGCTACAAAACGACAGGGTACTTGACCGGAAGTCTGCAGGCCGAGATCATCTCTCGCACTCAACGGAGCGTGTCCAATTCACGCAATGGTGACGCGCGCCAAGGTGATAGGCCGCTGTGGCTCCCGGTACCTGGCAAAGAAGCCGTCAGGTCTCGCAAGCAAATGCCGAGACGGAAGCAGTCTCCGGATGACGGCTATGGCGACGTCACTGTTTCTCCTTGGGACGCAGAGTTCGACGAGGAGCTCGACGACAACGACCTGGCCAGAGCTGTTCCTCGAACGGATCCGTATCAGCGGGTAAGTCCCAGGGAAGGTGTCATGACTAATAGTCACGAGACTAGCGCAGTGGCGGCATCCCCCCTTGTTCCATCGTCACAAGAGAACGTGGACCTGGAGTTGCCGCGAGATCCCCCAACACTCAGCGTGTCGTCGTCCATGGTCCCTGCCGAGCCCCCGTCCTGTGTATCGGAGCTCACAACGTTGCCGCAGGAGTATCACGAGCTGGTGCTTGGCGGCTCAGCGCTCAAGAGCTACAATGGTCTCGGCAGAACGGAGAGCGCTCCCGTGATAGCGACTCTAATCCAACTGCACCTGGACGTCCAGGTCATGTCACGGGGGCCCCAATGGATGTTGCATGGAGCTTCGCAGCCTTCGCTAGCTCTTCTGGAGCACGGAGTCGAGGGTCGAACGGTGGCAGGTTCACCACGACCAACTCTCGCAGCACTGGTATCGAAGCGGCCTCGTCGAGACAAAGACGTCGAGGAGGAGGAGGACCCAGGACTGTGCCCCCGGTTCGCCGAACACCTCGAATCTCACGGTGATCGAGCGGCCACAGCACCTTCACCTCTTTTCCGCACGGATCGGCCCAGGCCTCGGTGTACATGCCACGAAGGTGACGACTATGCTGCGCCGTTGGATGGGGAAGATGAAGTGAATGACCATTGCCCGCGTCACGGAAGCAGCAACAACAACTGGCAAGAGGAGGAAGAGCGAGATGCGGACGTGAACCCCCACATCGAAGACGTGACGATGATCGTGAATGCGACGCGGGGGCTCGTGCTACGCCCCGGGACTATGGATCGCTTAGCTGCAAGAAGAGCAAGACATAAGCAGCAAGCTACGAGGTCGGACATGATGCGACGTCGCTGTCAATACACGTTTGGCAAGCACCTTGGCTAGCAAAAAGAAAAGTGACAGCTAGAGTATCTTGTCATCGTGACGGGTCTGTTTGTTGGGATGATCAGAACTTATCAAGTTTCAAGTTCGACAGAAATATAACGTCTGCTTACAAAAGGCAAGTCTACCGGAGCGATGGACGTAAATGATATCAAATACGACAGGATATCATGGTATACAAGCTCCACCATGTTGTCTTTTGGGGATGCATATTATGAGAAATAACTCGCGTCGCCAGTACAACCAGTATTATAGTACTACTACTGTTTCTGCAGTAGCCAGTAGTTTGCATTTTTTTCTTTTCCTTTTTTCTTTTTACAGTTACTGTAGTAACCAGTCGTTCATCCTGTCGCTCCGATAGTACTGTTGAACTACTGCCAGCCCACCTGATGATCGGCTCTTTACACACAGCTTGTGCCGCTTGCTTGCAAAACACTTCAAAAGTTTCCGCGATTCACATCGTCTTTTTCGTTCCCCTCGCACGTAACGGCTGCAATTTGTAGCTTGCGGCTCAGCTCAAATGCCTTGTTGGTTACGGCCCTATGACCGCGTTCCTCGAACACGTTTTTTCGATTGGATGCTTCGTGACGAGCACTCTTCACCCGGGCTCCGACAACGAACGAGTCGCAAGCCATTTTGAAGCACAACCGGAGCGAGATTCGCCGGATGGGGATGATGGCTGGATACTCAAGCCGTTAGGTGGTCGATGTAGCCATTTTCAGTGGTCGACGGGCAGTAGTTCGACAGTACTATAGTACTATTAGTGCAGTAGCGCATATTAATAATACTGAAATTGTGTTACTATTACTGCAGTAGTTCACATTATACTACTGGCGAACTACAAACAGCAGCTGACGAAAAGAGCCAGTACTACCGACCCCTGAGCTGACACTTTCATATTTATAAAATATTTTATAGTTTGCTCGTATCGTCCCCGACTTTAGGACACACGAACCGCTCTATGCCGATCAACTTGCTATATTGGATAACGAAACTATCCACGAGGTGTATTAGATAAGGGAGGTTGCTCTGTACACATATTCCTGCACGAGAGAGTGCTCCTCGATGCTCTTCGTAAGCTCCTCGCACGAGCAACTTCCCTCCGAGCCGCACACGTCCTCCACAACGCGGCTCACCTTGTCTGTAGTCACAAGTGGATCCCCGAAAAAGCTGGCGACGGCGGCCAGCGTCGTCAGCGCAAAGCTCAGTCCTTCAGGAGACAGTCCACCTTCAAAAGCTAGTGAGCTGTCGGCGTCGCTCGCAAATTGCAGCGCAGCCTGGAGCTTCACACCGAGAGAGCCACGAAGCAACGCCGAGGCTCCAACGAGGAACTGAATCGCCAGGACGCGTTCATCGCCAGTGCGATCCAGCAGAGTAAACAACCGGTCGAAGATCGCCCGGTCCGAGGCTGCGAACTTGACACTGTTCAGCGCCTCCTCGAAGTCTTCGCAGCTTAGATCCGCCTCGCGAGACGCCAACGCTTCCTCCTCCCTCGACCCTGCAGAGCACCAAATAGCTTGCAGCGCCTGGAGCTGCACCAAAGTGACTGAAAGCACCCCGTAAAATTAGTAAGAAAAGCCTTCGTGCTTCAAGGAATAGAGCAGCTCACGCTCACACTGAGTTATCTCAGCGACGGCGGCGACGGCCAGCGGGCTGTCCTTGCATTCGCTGCCATCTGCCGGCCGGGAGATCGTAATGCCCATGACTGTAAGCGCTGCGTCTTCCCGGATCCAGTGAGGTTCCTGGCCCGACGCTCCAGAGTCAAGGGTCGCTTCCGCCTGTTCAATTCTCTAACTAAAATTATGGCCCACAGCCTAGGAGACAAGAGCATGTAATGCAGCACACATATTCGTGATCGCTTCCTTCAACGCCCGCGGGATTTGCAATGTTGGCGGTGCCAAGTTGCCCGCGCAGCACGTCATATGTGCTACATTGAAGATGGCTACACCAACTTCAACTTGATACATAGTGAAACCAAGCTAATATCGTTTTAACCGTTACGTCGGGAAGGGCCGCAAGCGGCAACGGAACTCCTCGCCCCAAGGCTAAATGCGAGGGAGCTGATGGCAACGCCGCACAACGCGGAAGTCTTATCTCGGAGGGAGCGCGAGATCTCTTGGGCGAGTCGGTGGGTGCCGTCGGTTTTCAATAGAAAGCTGCCGTTTTCCGACCAAGGCGAGGCGTTCCCCCGAGAGCAACGGGGGCCAAGACCAGCAGCATTGGCTCGCCCGTCGTCGCAAGGTGAGATCCGCCGCGTGCACGTGCGGCCCATGAACAGCAATGTAAGAGCCTCCTCGGCCGCGGTGGCCGGGATGGAGCCCCGCGTCGCCTTCCTGAACGACAGCGACGCCAACCAGCAGCTCATCACAGCCAAGCAGTACGCTCGCAACGTCATGGTCACCTCCAAGTACACCGCAGTGAGCTTCGTGCCCAAGACCATCTTCGAATTCTTCCGTGTCGTAGCCAACGTCTACTTCCTCCTCATCTCGGTGCTACAGGTACAGCCTCCCTCGCAGAAGGGAGACGTATGGCTAGTGTAGCGTGCTAAATCCTGACGTCTGTGACCTGAACTGCGTAGCTGGCGACGCCGTGGTCGCCGACAAACCGGTTCACAACAGCGGGACCGCTACTATTTGTCCTCCTGGTGACGATGGTAAAGCAGGGAAGCGAGGACTTCAAGCGCCATCAAGCCGACGAGAAGCAAAATTGCCGCTCGTGCCGAGTAAGCCAAGCCGTCTGTCTCGCCTCGAACGCTACTGCTTTGCTGACGGAAATGTGTTGTTTATTGCAGATCATCAATGCTGGCGGTCAAACAGAGATGATTCCATGGCAGGATTTACAGGTTGGGCAGCTCGTGTGCGTGGAAAACCACGAGGAGCTACCTGCAGATGTGGTCATTCTTGCCACCTCGGAGGAGGAAGGGAGGTGTTTCATCGAGACGTCGAATCTAGATGGGGAGACCAATCTCAAACGCCGAATAGCTGTCAAGCCCACCGCACAGCTCGTTGGTTGGCGTGAGCTCAACGGAGTGCCTGTGCCGCAAGAATCCGTGTGTGCTTCAGCTGTCCGTCGACTGCGTGGGTCCGTGGAGCACGAGCAGCCAAACAACCAGCTCTACACCTTCGCAGGGCGATTGCTACTTCGCGAGGGCGACCGAGGCGAGACGGCAGTGCCCTTGGGTCCCGAGAACCTGCTACTTCGCGGCTGCAACCTACGAAGTTGCGCCTTTGTCGTCGGTCTCGTGATTTTTACCGGGAGCGAGACCAAATTGCTGCAAAATTCTCGCGCAGCTCCATCCAAGCAGAGTAAACTCTACCGCACAGCTAATCGCTGCATGCTGCTGATCTTCACCACCATGTTTGGGCTCTGCCTCGCGAGTGCGATAGCGGCTGCGTCGTGGAGCAAACAGAATGCCAGTCGCGTGTGGTATCTGCCGTTCATCAAAGAGGCGGACCAAGCGGACGGCTTCGTCGTCAACTTCTTCACGTTCCTCATCCTGTACAACAACCTCGTGCCCATTTCGCTCTACGTGTCGCTCGATATTATCAAAGTGCTGCAGGCTAACCGGATCACTGGGGACTCTAAGATGGTCTTCGACGGGACCCATGCGGTGGCACGAACGTCCGAACTCAACGAGGAGTTGGGCCAGGTCGAGTACGTCTTCAGCGACAAGACGGGCACTCTCACATGCAACGTGATGGAGTTCCGCAAGTGCTCCATCGGCGGCGTATCGTACGGCTTTGGCACTACCGAGATCGGTCGAGCTGTCGCTGCCTTGGCCAGTGCGAATGGTGGAGCACGAGCCTCCGTCGCGAAATCGCCGCCATCCCCAGCCAAAGCGAAGGTGAACCCGCTGCAAGGGAAGGCGCCAAGTGGGGGTGGAAGTGGACTGCGACTTGATATCGACTCCACCGACGACATCCGTGACAGTGTAGCGCCAGCGGTGCCGGTTCACCCGCTTCTGCGAGCTGAGGAAGGCAGCAGCGACCCGAAAGATGCCCAGGTTCACTTTGATCCCAGCATTCACTTCGATGATCCTGGGCTCTTACGCGCGCTCTACGCCGGCGGCAAACAAGGAGAGCTCATCCACGAGTTCCTCACGCTGCTGTCGATTTGCCACACGGTGATCCCCGAGACGGACTCCAAGACGGGAGCTGTAGCCTATCGTGCGTCTTCGCCTGATGAAGAAGCCCTCGTGAAGGCGGCCAAGTGCCTGGGGTACAATTTCGTGGCTCCGGCCCCGCTCATGAAGGTCGAGATCTCTTGCAAGCCGTCCTTGCTCCCGCCAAGCACAGACAAAGCGCAGCTCTGCTCACTGGAGCCTACCACCAAATGCTTCACGATCGTCAACGTGAACGAGTTCAACTCGACGCGGAAGCGAATGTCCGTCGTGGCCGTGAACGAGGAGACCCGCGAGTACGTTTTGTACTGTAAAGGCGCCGACAACATGATGCTTGAGCGCGCTGCGACTGGGAAGGACGATAGCGACGCTACTGCTCACGCCAAACTGGTTGGACACCTGAAAACTTACGCCCGCGAAGGACTGCGCACACTGGTGCTGGGTCGCCGCGTGCTCACGCCCGCGGAATACCAAGAGTACAACGAAGCGTACGTGGCAGCCTCAACCGCCCTCGAAGACCGGGAAGCGAAGCTCGATGCGTGTGCTGAGCTCGTGGAGAACGAGATGCAGCTTCTGGGCGTGACGGCCATCGAGGATAAACTGCAGGAAGGCGTGCCCTCCGCCATCTTCGACCTGGCGCAGGCCGGTATCAAGGTCTGGGTGCTAACCGGAGACCGAGAGGAGACCGCGATCAACATTGGGCACGCGTGCCGGCTCATTAACGACAAGATGCAGTTGCTTTACGTGAACGCCGAGCGCGTGGACGCGTTGAGCGCTCAGTTGGACGCACTGCACGAGACGCCCGAGATCCAGCGACTCATCCGGGGCAACCAGGTCGCCGACAACCTGGCCATGATCTGCGACGGCAAGGCGCTCGTGCACATTTTCCCGTCTCGCGATGCTCGCGTCAAACTGTCCGCCGAGGCAATGCAGCGCGTTGAGGTGCTGACCAAGAAACTCTTGGAGATTGCCAGGGTTTGCAAGGCTCTCATCGCCTGTCGGGTGAGCCCGTCGCAGAAAGCGGAGATCGTCCAGCTTGTGCGGAAGGGAGGTCGTCAAGGCCATGAAAAGCACGGGAAAGGTGAACAGCCGATCACGCTTGCCATCGGAGATGGAGCTAACGACGTGAGTATGATCCAAACCGCGCACGTTGGTGTGGGCATCTGTGGCAAAGAGGGCGTGCAGGCCGTGAACGCCAGTGACTACGCCATCGCCCAGTTCCGTTTCCTGACGCGGCTCGTTTTACTGCACGGGCGATGCAACTACAAGCGCGTCTGCAAGGTCATCCGCTACTCGTTCTACAAGAACATCGCGCTCGTGATCAGCCTCTTCATGTTCAACTTCTACAACGGCCAGTCGGGCGCGCCGCTCTTCGAGAGCTTCGTGATGGCCGGCTGGAACTTCTTCCTGGCGCTCCCGATCATCGTCATCGGCGTCTTCGATCAGGACATCTCGGAGGACGTGGTGCTGCGGTTCCCTCAGCTCTACCGCCGCGGCCAGTACGACAGCGACCTGAACATGCGCGTGTTTGCGAGGACGATCCTCAACTCGGTCGGCCACGCGCTCATCTGCTTCTTCGGGTGCTACGCCGGCACGCGACGGACAAACTACGGCCTGTACGTGATCGGCACGCTGTTCTACACGTCGCTGCTTGGCACCATGAAGCTCAAGGTGCTGCTGCTGGCGCTCAATTGGAACAAGTACCACCTCGCAGTCCTGGCCTTCAGCGTCGGCCTCTTCATCTTCTTCCTGCTCGTGTACCCGCACTTGACCTTCATGAGCTACGACATGTACGGCGTGCCGGCGTTCATGATCAACCTGCAGCGGTACTGGACGCTGCTGCTGCTGTGCCCCGTGGCCGCGATGGTCATCGACTTCTCGGCCACCGCAGCGCAGCAGCAGTTTCGCCCCACGGCGGAGGACATTCTACGCGAACGCTTTCGCTCCGGCAAGTCGAAGCGGGTCAGTGACGCCGTGGCCCCGATGACGCTCGCCGAGCAGAGCAGCTCCCCGTCCGTGGACAAGCTCTTCGTCGCCGCGCAGTCAGCGGACGAGGACAACAAGAGCGACAGCAAGAGCAACAAAGGCGGCAAGCCCAACGCGTTCGTCGTCACGGCCCAGCCGCCGTCTCCGAACCGACGAACCGGCAGCAGCAACAACGTCCTCCACCCCCCGTACGACTCGTTCCAGGGCAGCCTGCCGCAGCCACAACCTCGTACGTCTCGGTCTCTTTCTAAGGTTTCCCCTGTAACTCACTGACTTTTGACACCTTGTGCGCGCCCGTGCAGGCAGCAGCTTCGCGTTCAACGGGGTGGACGAACCTCTGGGCAGACACGCGTCGGGCGACTTGCCCGCCCAAGAGGCCGTGACCATGCGCGTGCTCAGCTTCCAGAAGCAGCGCAAGCCCAGCCGAGCCAGCTCCCTCAGCCGCCTCCCCACCATCGTCGTAGGGCCAGAACTCGCGTCCACGCCACGCCGCGACAGCAGCAGGAGAGACCTCTAGCCGTAGCTCGATTAAGGCAACTTCAACTATCTCAACATGGCTACATGCCGTCTGCATGGCTACAGTTTCAGTACTCGGGCCGGGTTTGATGCATAGAACGTGGTTGGGTCAGACCCACGGGTTTGGAGCCATGCTGACGGGATGTAGCCATGCTTTCACGCCAGTCAAAAAGCCGCCCAACATGGTCGTGCACGTGCAGGTCCTCAGCGTGCAGTCCGCGGAGACGGCGCCCAGCCTCCTTCTGTCCACGGAGACGCGTCGGTGCGTATGCCAAGACGTCCCTGCAGCTCTGTGCAATGCCGTTGCGCTAACCTTTGCCTGGTTCCTGCGCAGTTTCCTGTTCAACGTCGGGGACGGCACGCAGCGCTTGTGCATGGAGCACCACGTGCGTCTGGCCAAGCTGCAGCGCGTTTTCCTGACCGAACTGCGGTCCCACACGGTCGGGGGCCTCCCCGGGATGGTGCTCACCGTCTCGGACACGGGCAAGCCTGGGCTCCATGTGCATGGGCCACCCGGGACCAACAAGTACCTGAAAGCCACGCGCCACTTCCTGTACCGCTCCGAGTTCAAATTAGAGGCGTCCGAGGCCCCCCCAATGGCAACGGAAGCGGGGAACAGGAAGACCAAGAGCTGCTATGAAGACGACGAGGTGGTGGTGCATGCGGTGGCCGTGGCCAAGCCTCGAGCGGGCGCGAAACGAAAGCTCAACGAGAGCCCGTCGTCGTCGTCGGAGGGCGAGATGCAGAGCAGCCACGTAAGCGTGAGCTACGTGGTGGAGACCAGGATGCAGAGAGGCAAGTTCTTGGTGGATAAAGCGATGGCGCTGGGCGTCCCCAAGGGAAAGTTGTTCGGCCAACTGCACCACGGCAAGGACGTGACGCTGCCCGATGGCCGAGTGGTCAAGTCCAGTGACTGCGTGCTGCCGTCGGTGCCTGCTGCAGGATGTGTCATTGTGAGTTGTCCGACGACGGCGCATGTGGACGCACTGGTGAGCAGTGGAGGGTTCAAGAAGTACCAGGAGACGGAGGGGAAGCCGGTGGACGTGCAGGTGGAAGTGGTGTTCCATCTTGGAGGCGTCGAAGTGCTGCGCCACCCCAAGTACGCAGCGTGGGCACGCAGCTTTGGCGCTGAAACACGCCACGTGCTGCTTGGACATGGCGCTTGCGCACAGAAGACCGTGTATCGCGCGTCGGCGAAGCTGCAGGCGCAGTTGCATGCTGTATTCCCGCGCGCATTCCCGTCGAACGAAGCGCATGAGCTGCGTGATACTGCTGAGCCCTTCTCGCGCGTCGTCCCTGATGCCGCCGCTCTGGGACTTACCGGTACTGGTGTCCCCGCTGCGTCCAACGAAGAGAAGGAAAGCTTCGAACCAGCATCATCGAAACTGGTTCTGGGCGAGAGTATGCTGAAATACATCCTAGCTCCTCAGGCTCGCCGTGGGTTTGACGCGTCAAGGTGCTGGCCACGTCTCGACTTCGATCAGATTCGTGAGAGTGTGAGCTCGTCTGCGGAGATTGTCGCGAAGGTGCCTGAAGACTCTAGCGCAAAGAACGCGGATGAAGATCTGATCGATGGCCGTATCACGTTCCTCGGCACGGGCTGCGCCATTCCGTCCAAGTATCGCAACGTCACGGGCATGTACCTCGAGCTACCTACTGACGCAGAAGGAGACGACAACTGGGCTGGCATGATGCTGGATTGTGGCGAAGGAAGTCTGGGGCAGATGTACCGCTACGCTGCTGGCGATAACAAGCGTCTTCAGGAGCTGGTGGACCGCCTCAAGTGCGTCTGGATCTCGCACAACCACGCCGACCACCACCTGGGCCTGCTTCGGCTGTTGAGCTATCGATCCGATGCTTCTAACACGGAGCCTTTGCTCGTGATCGGACCTACGCCGCTGCGGTTCTGGCTGGACGAGTACGCTGCGCAGGACCCGACGGTGCGAGGCAAGTTCACTTTTGTAGAGAACTATAGCTTCGACGAGGACGACTCCCGTAGTGAGGAGGTTGAGACGCATGCCGAGGCAGCTCGTGTGCGTGCATGGCTCCGAGAGACGCTGAATATCTCACAGCTTGAGTGCGTCCCAGTGAAGCACGCGCACCAGTCGTACGCTGCCGTGGTGACTTTCGTCAACGGTGCCAAGCTGGCGTTCTCTGGTGACTGCCGTCCGAGTGAGAAGCTGGGCGAGAAGGCAAAGGGTGCTTTCCTGCTTGTGCACGAGGCTACTTTCGAGGACGAACTGACCAAAGAGGCCAAGGACAAGGCTCACTGCACGATGGCGGAGGCAATTGAGGTTGGACGCCAAGCGAACGCTCGCCACTTGCTGCTCACCCACTTCAGCCAACGGTACCCGAAGATGGCCGTGCTTTCAAGCGCCACAGACGAAGCTGCTATGGAGCAAACGCCCATGGAAGTGCTGACGGCTATCGACATGCTCTCGCTGCGGTTCCGTGAGCTTCGGCAGCCGAACTTGATGAACGTATGCACGCAGCTCATGACCCTGGATGAGGACGAGGAGGGCGACGTCGAGGCAACTGCAAGTCTCAAGGCTCGGCAGGAACGTGAAGAGAGGAAGAAACAGAAGAGCGTTGAACGCGGCGAAGAACAGTAAAGCCGCGAGATAATACACAGGCCATTGGCAACATTCAAAGACATTTGCATTCGCTTATATGCTGCTGCTTTTGGGCCCACTTGACTTGACGCTAACGTGCCTAGAGCGCCCCGTCCACGAGGCCATCACGCGAGTACTCACGCAGCACAGCCGGGATGGAGGTGGGTGGGATCATGCCCAGCTCCGTCACCACCATGGACACGTAGTCGATCGGGGTCACGTCGTACACTAGGTTAAGGAGCTTCAGGTCTGCAAGGTCCCGCCAGTCCGAGAGGATGTGGACGCTCGAGGATCCGCTCGAATCGTTGCTGCTAACACCGCCACCCGACCGACGCCGAGAGGGCTTGTCAGTGCAGTACGAAGACACGAGCTCGTCCGGGTCGCCTAGCTCGTTGTGGGTAATAGCGTCCAGCTGCACGCGGTCCGAGAACTTGTACGTTTCGCAGCAGAACAGCACGGGCACGTTGGCCTCGTGCGCAGTCATCGCCACCAAGGCCGTGCCTACACGCGCAACGGCGACTCCATTGCTCATAAAGGCCGCGGCGCCGAGGAAAACCTTCGTCACCTCACGCATAATGTACGACAACGCGTTGATCTGCAGGTACGAGCACTGCAGGCCTGCGCTCGCCAGCACGCTCACAAGCTTGCGGCCCTCGTAGTGCGGACGGGAGTCCACGACGATGATGCGCAGCGTGGACGCGATCTCCGGCGAGGTCTTGGCCGTCTCGAGCAGCAGCTCCTCCACCACGTTAGCGCGCGCGTAGGTCAGAATGACGTCCCCCTCGCTGATCTTGGACTGCGCGTTCTTGACTACGGCGCGCGAGGCCAGCAAGATGCGGCTCTGCACGTAGTCGTCCATCTCGTCGCGAATCCGGCGCTTGGCCTCCTCCTCGCTGAGCTCAGGCGGCGTCGAGCCAATGACGCGGCGAAGACGGCGGATAGCGTTCCCCATGCCAATGCCGTGCGGCCGGCAGTCGATGAGGTACTGGATGAGCGGGCGAAGGCGCTTGTCAAGGTCGCGTCGCAGCTGCTTGTCGGGCGGGGTGACGTAGTCGTCGATCACCTGCTGGAACGCCGTGACCATGGCGATGCAGCGCGCGTTGCCGCCCGAGATCTTGCCCTCCGCGTACTTGAGCCCGAGCGCCAGCACGGCCGCGTGCACCTCCTCCTTGTTGCTGAAGCCCACGTTGAGCGACAGCGAGCTCTCGCGCTCGTACTGCGGCAAGTGCGAGAACATCTCGACCTGCTTCTGCGCCTGCGTGCGCACCACGACCGCCGCCTTGGAGCGCCGCGCCATCTTCTTGGCGTCGTCGTACTGCAGCCGCACGTTGATGGGCGCGGCGGCCGTGGGGCCAGCGGCCTCCGCCTTCTTGGGCTTGATGCCGACCTCCTTCTGCTGCCTGCTGGCCTCTTGCTGCGCGCGGCGCTCGGCCTTGCTGAGCTTCTCGCGCTTGGGAACGCCGCCGGCCTTGGCGAAGGCCTCGGCCGCCAGCTTCTTCCTCTCGGCCTTGGACAGTTTCTTCTTGTCGTCCGCGGCGGCGGCCTGAGGAGCCTTGTCTCCGGCCAGACTGAGCTTCTCCATGGGCGGCGCGGCTTCGTCCGCGGGCGACCAGCCCTCGAGCTTGCCCCTGCAACAGCAATAGTAGTTAGGATACTCTCTTATTTTTACTATAGTACTAATAAACTGCAGCGTCCGCACTCGTAGGGCTCGTCCATCTTCTTGCTCTTGCTGCGCTTCTTCTGGTTCTTGCCGTCCAGCACGGACTCTGCGCGTGGAACGGTAGTGGGTACGGTTAGCACAGACATGACGAGGGAGAGGTCTACCACGACGCACCGAGGTGCTTGAGGTCGGCGCCGGGCTCCAGCACGGGCGATCGGCCGTCCGCCATGGCTGCAGACGGTTGGCGTACAGCTTAGTAAAAATATAGTAATAAAACAAGGGGATCCCTAAGGGTACTCGACTAAAAGTCACGGGCGCACTATTTACGAGGTATGTGTTCCACATCAACCAGGACGCCGCCAGTTCGCAGCACTGGCCATCCTTTGGAGGCTGACGACATCGGCAGCGCGATACCGCCACGCTTGCCCTCGTCGGCGGTAAAGACACCTGCAAGCTGACGTCGAACACGCGATCGCGCAGCGAGTCGGGGTTTGACACCCGCGTGCTTGATGGTGTTGGCGATGCGGCACGTCTCCTCCAGCAGCTCCGTATACGTAACCTCTTCGCTCTGGCCGCTCAAGCTGATCGTGGACGACGCCGTGAGCGGGCTTGACTTCTTGGCAAGGTGTTCGTATTCAAGCGCACACGCAACCCAGTCGTCAAGATGAACCCGTGTATTGCTGTCGACATGGCTGCCTGCTGTACGCCGTGCTGACGGCGACGTCTACGCGTGCGCGGCGGGTTGGATTACGGGTCAGAACTACATCAACTACAGCTACATCAACTACAGCCCGCTGGTCATGCACCCAGCCCAAGACCACTACCGGGAACCGCATATGCTGTTTCCTAGCAATCGAAAGTGCGTCATCACTTTGGCAGTCTTCGACAGAAGCTACAGGTGGGCAACTTGAAATCAAATCTATTCGACCGTTTACTCTCTCAACCTTTGTTCATAATGCAAAGGTGGATCATTGATCCGGTAGCAGGCATGAGCGTTTGTCGTGTACTGGCTGTCGGCACTTGCTACAGCGCCGTTTGTTTGCTGATGAAGCCTCCACCTCCTCGTGCGATGATGGAATTCGCTTCGTTTTCCTTTGGTGATTGCCTTTACCACCAACTTCACGCGAGACCGATGCAGGAGGTCGGCCTCGTAGCCTTTCAACTCGAAAGGGCTCCAATACTCCGTGAATATCAGCATCTTCCCCGACGTGCTCTTTGTACCAGTGCCGGTCAAATTCTACCATGCTTTCGCTTCGATGTGTACGGCAAGCTCGTGGGCGCAAAACATCACGGTGCGTTGATATCGCGTGCATGGCGGCAATTGGCGAGGGTGTAGAGCTTTAACATACTGTTTGTGCACGATGTTTAGAGCATGGTGCGTGATGCCTCGAAGGACGGGAGAGAACAGCGGCGGTAGCGTCAAGACTTCAACCCGTTCGAGTTTGAGGCGATCGGTTATGGTGTCCTGCCTCATTTTGGTGGATCGGCTGATGCGGCTGTATACGTCCAACATGCTTCCTCTCGACCGCTTCAACTGACTTTTGATTGTGCTTCAGTGAGCTCCCTCTGCGATCGAAGTAACAGTGGGACCGAAGTGGCGATACTCGTTGACAGCAAAACTAGCGAAGCGGTTCATTTGAGGGACTTTGTTCTTGTCAATATAACTAAATGCTTCGCGCAGAAGACGGATGGAACATTCATCTACTGGATCTTGTAGCCAGGTGTATCGCGTTTCATTCGATGGATCAAGGAGATCCTTCTTCAGGTTAGTCCATGCTGATGAAAACGATTCCTTGATCGCTGAAAAGTTACTTGCTGTTCGCCATCCTTTCATCAAGACATTATAAGCCTCGTTTGACAGACCTGGTTCTTGCAGTTTGTCGTAATGTTTTACTCGAGGTGCCACCTGCAAAGGTGAACACGAGTTGACGTCCACGTCTTCTCCAGCGCAGCAATCAATGCCGTCTCGTCATCTACTACTACCACAGTTGGAGGTCGCGGCAATACTCTGCTTAACTTTTGCAGAGCCCAAGTGTAGCTGGGTTCTTGTTCATCACTCAGGAAACAGCAACCTGCCGTGAAATGGTTGCATGTTCCCGTGACTCCAACAACATGAAGCAAAGGCATCTTGTGCTTGTTGGTACTGTAGGTGCAGTCCATTAGGAGCCCATCGTGGTAGCGGCGTGTTAACTGGCGACTCGATTTAGGCGAGAAGAACAGCGATACTACACGATTCGAATCATCTAGCAAGCTGTCCGATATCACAGGTTCATGTTTTAGCTTGTCATGCAGAGCCTCGATAGGAGTTAGCCCATTTAGCGATTGCTTTCGGTGCTTTGCATAACGTTGTCGACATCCTTGTACACGACCCAAGCGTGTCTGTTGCGCAGCTCGGTCCATATCGCTCTCGGCTCAGCGCCAGAGTTACACCGCTGAACAATAAGCGAGGCAACGTTGTGCTTCTCCATCAGAAAACGTCGTGCGGCAGGTAAGGCCGAAATCTCCATCACCGACAAGAAGTGATGTCCCGAATGCGATTCGTAGCAGGTTGTTACAGACCACCAACATTCGCCAGCTTTATACTGTAGTGGCAACTCGTCTTCTTCGTCCGTAGAGCCCTTCTACCCTCTTGTGGTTTCCACGCTTCCAGTTTGTGACTTCTCTTGGCTCCACCCTGTGAGCAAATGAGTGTGACTGTGTAAGGTGTCGAGCGGTCTACTACTAAAGCAAGCCCGCTCTACACTGCGTAATCCTTGAGCTGTCGTTTAGCATCCTCTAACGCTGTTGCCACTATAGCGGGCAGGGGCTTGCTGGAGCACCATTCTGCCGGAGAGAGGTTGTCCATTCTAAGCCTGGTGAAGACAGAGTGGGTCTAATGTGAGCTTCGCTTCAACACGCACCAAAAATAACAAGAAGAGGTAATTACGAGGACGAGCTCGTAAATAGTGTGCCCTTTTTTAGGCGAGTGCCCCTATTGGTGTCGGCCTCGACACGATTCCCGGAGTCGTGTCGGGGCAACACCAATGGAAGAAGACCAGATCCACAAAGATTCAAAAGCTGAGAATGGACGTCGAACTAGCTGTTATAGCCGCCATCGGGACATGCGCTTCGACCGTCGCTATCACACTGGCGGCGGTCGCAAAGAAGGAGAAGTCGAGCGTGCTCACGCTACCTGCTCGCAATTTTAACGCCATGCTAGCCGATCCCTGCTACGACAAGTGGTTTCAAGACAATCTGCGCTTCACTCAAGCAAGTTTCCGCACTTTGTGCACACTTCTGCGTCCTCTCCGAGCTACTACAGTTTTGGACGGGTTGATATGACAGACACAAAGTTGTGACACACGAGGTTATTTAGAGCAATACCACCCGTTCAGACTAAACTAAAAGTCAAATCAGCAGACCAGCCAATATATAAAGTTGTGGAGGGCGACTGTTCATTGGTGTTAAAAACGGTTCGTTTTGGGCAAATAAAAGCTATCACTCCACCAAATATAGCAAGCATATAACCAGCGACTATTCAATTATCTTGACTTTTGTATGAGCGTTTGTCGATGTTTAGTCGGGGTTTGATCGAGCCCCTCAAACTTATATGTTCGTTTAAGTCCGATGTTTTAGGTTTAGTTTAGTCGGAACGGGTGTAATTGCTCTTAGAAAGTATGCATACAAATATTTTAGCCAATCATAGCCAACTTTGTGGTGCTCCTCCAGCACTGGCTTTCATTCCAGCACTGCCACCGAAAGTGATGGA
>LGTU01000492.1:0-38788 GCA_001314425.1 Phytophthora pluvialis | reverse complement strand
GGTCGACAAGGAGCGCGATGATGTGGCCGAACCGGTGACCTCCACCTTCAACGTCAGGAAACCGATGGACTGGCCGGCCTGGTCCTTCAGCTCCAGCTCCTCCGTCGTCGCGGGTGCATTGATCCTCGTCTGGTCGATCTCCAGAGTCGAAGAACCGAGACGCGCGTCCACGAGCATACTCCTGTCCTTGAGCGAGATCACCAACCTGGAGTCGGCGCCGCTGCGGCGCAGCTCCTTGGCGGTCAACGGGAACGTGAAGCTTTCGCCCCACGACGCGTTGCCCAGCTGCTCCTTCTTCTTGTTCTTGGCGAACGTCATCTTGGCGGTGTTCGTGCGGTTCGCGTTCTTGCCAACGTGCACCGAGACGTACGGCGAGATGTTAGGCGTGCTGCTTCCCAGGTTGCCCAAGCCAAGCATGCCACTGCCTATTGAACTCGTCACCACCATGTCTCGCAATGACAGAACTGTCACCAGCACTTGGTGCTTTTCGTCAGCCAGTGACGCCGCGTGGGTCGCCGTCTTCGAGCTATTCTTCTTGATCATCACGAGCGGGTAGTCCATCTCCTCGATCACGTGGCTCACGTTCTTCTTCGTATTTCCAGGCTTCACTTGCGTATGCACCCACTGGGCCAGGTCCGACGAGTACTCGGGCGGCTTGAAGTCTTCCTGCAACTGCGCCATGCTCAGGATACACTTGCCCACCGTCTTGGCCACCGTACCGCCGTAGGAGTCTTTCACCACGAATTGCACCTCGTTTTCCTCACCTGTCAGAGCGAGTTGGGTCTTCTCTTGCCACATAGGGTTCACCGTGTTGTAAATCACCGCGGTCTTCATCACATCTACACCGTCGATGCGTACAACACATAGTGGGTCGCACGACTTGTCCGAGTCCAATCCATTAGCCCCAAGCACCTCCAGATTCAACAACGTGGGTTTGTAGTGGGTTTCATCAAACTCTGCGATCAGCTTGTCATCCTCAATAAGCTTCGGCTTGCGCCGGCGGCCGCCGAACGGGGAACGATCCACGACCGTCGATTGAACACCCAACGCAAGGTTGTGAGACGTCGACGTAAGACCCTTAAGTAGGACGACGCCAGGTCCTGTGATACCCTGCACAGTGCCCTGCACAAGTCCAGTCACGCCACCCCTCATAGCACCCTCGACAGGCTTCGTGAAGATACCCGTGAAGCCGCGACCAAGGTCCTTCGCAAATTTGAGGCCAGCATTGTCGGTGGACGTATCATCATCACCACCAGAAGCCTGGGCGCTCCTGTCATCAGCAAACTCACCCACGAACTTATCCAGCGAGCCCGTGATCTTCGCAACCGAAGATGCACCCGATTTCACGATGGTCTTGCCCAGCACCTTCACTCCCTCGCCACGCGTCTGAGCGTCACCAGTTAACTCGCCCTTTGTGATCTTCAGGAATTCTACGACACCAGAACCCAGATCTTCAACAAGTCCAATCGGGTTGCCAATGATATCTGCACTGCCAACAAGACGGTAAGCCTGCATCACACCCTGCTGGACGTAGTTCGCGACCAGCTGGCTCTGAAGTCGCTCCTTCGTCGAAAAACAGCGCACAATTACGATCTCGCTGAAGCTGAACGTCGGCGAACCACTCAGGTTTGACCCGATAAGACCGATGATTTGGCTCAGGAAGCCGAAGATCATCGAGTGACCACCACCCGTAGATGACACGATGTCTTTGCGGGTGATCGAGTATTCCAAATCCACAGACAACGACGAAATGCGCAAAATGTCGAAATACACCAGATTCGTCTGGATGCCACCATCCTCCGTCACCAACATCACAGGCATTGGCGGGGCACGACGCTGAAGCGTGCGCTCAAGTGTCAGCCTTGAGCGATAAGCCATGGATGCGTCCGACACCAAGTACGGTTCAAGCAGCTTGACGAGGTTCACCAAGTAATCGATATCCACCTTCACCGCCAGATCACTCAGACCGAATTCAAGCAGCTTATACGTTCCCATACGAGCCTCAAGATCAGCATCAAGCACCAACTTCAAGAACGGTTCCGGTTCCTTGCCAACCGACTTGTCACTATAGCCGGCATTCACTGGGTTCATAATCACAGGGAACTTGGCAGTCGTTAACATGTTGTCCACTTGGCAGTGCAACACCGAGAACATCCATTCCAGTGAGGCAGGCGCCTTTTGCACCTTGATGACATCCACCGATGAGAAGAATACTTCCTGTGGGAAGCCATCCAGCAAGGAGAAGCCAAAGCCATCAAAGGCAATATCAAACGACGACGCGTAAAGCATCCGCCGATGTTGGAATTCGCCTTCTCCCTCCGAGTCTTGGTTCTCCAGGAGACTCAGTTCCAACTCCTTCTCCGCAATCTTAAGGACGCGCGTGCTTTCCTCAACGACAACTTGAACAGTCAATTCAACGGGACGCGGTTTCTCGCCATCACGGGACACCCACATGGTAACGGGATCCAGATAGCCAACGTAGTCAATGTCATACTTCTTGGTCTGCGTCTTGGGGGCATCCAAATGTGAGAGACGCAGCTCAACGTGGCGTTCCTTCGACAACGGATTGAACCAAGCGAACGCGTGCCACGCGCCAGACTTGATGGTTGCAGCCATCTCCTTCTGTCCACTGCTGAAGATGGATGACTCGCCCAACTGCGCGCAGTCCACCTTGAACGGCGTATAATTCTCAATACGATACGGAGGTGCGCAGGAGACATCCGTAAGAACCACGTAGACGTACATGTCCACCACCTGGACACTGGCTTGGCAAATCAGATACCGCTGGCGCACTGATGAGTAGACCTGCAGGTAGAGATCTCCGGCTGTGTTAATCGGGATAGCGAACGACCAGTTCTTCTTGTCAGCGTCGGTGCCCCATTCCTCGGAGAACGAGAATGACACGTAACGCTGGCTGTGCTCCACGGATTCTCCCTTCTTCAAAGACCCAAAGTGATACAGTGGTGTGGTCTGGCCATCCTCCAGTGCCAAATGCAACTGCTCCACATCCTCCGCGCTTCGCTTGTGGAACATGTCATCGACCTTCTGCGGATCATTATCGTGCGATGCGAAGCTCTGGATGTACAGTTTTTGGTTCAAACGATTCTGTACGAAGTACCGCGGGCTCAACGTGAGCGAGACACCCGGCTCGAAGAGGCCGTACAGACCTTCCATCTTCACGCTGAAGACGCTTGGACCGCACACAATCTCGCCCATTGTGTTGATAGCGGTCGTGTTGATTGGCTCCGACCACTCCGCTTTCTCAATGGCATGTTCAGAAACGGCAGAAGCCTTGTAAGCCGTCACTGGCATATTGCCGAGGGCCCCCCACGCCGCTGGGCGGCGGTTGAGATTTGCAAGTGGCTTCAAACTCAAACGATCTTGTGGCAGCGATGCCATCACCGGATAACTGAACGGTGTACACACGTCCAAGGCCTTGAATGAATTCCGCTTTGCACCAGGCTCGGTTGATGCGAAACTAAACGCAAGCGAGGTGTTGTCTACAATCCAGTAGGGGGTCGAAAATCGCACGAGGCGAGGGTAACCAGGAAGAGTGATTCGGTCAATGTTGAATTTGAGACCAGTATCCGCTTGCACACCCTCTCGCGACGTCGTGAATTGCTCAACTCCCTTATGAATCATCATCAAAAGCGGTTTTGACCATGGAGACGCCACATGCTTGCCCGTGCTTTGCTTCTTGGCAACCAGTCGAACAGACAGATATCCAGGATAACCTCCAGAAACACCAGAGACCTCGGTATCGTGGCCGGATTCCACCACGCCACTCAATACGCCATCAGATGGGTCTTGTGCACTCTCACGTCGCAACAGTGCTTCAACCTTGGCGAACTCAGTCTTCATATCCCTTGATGAGCTGGACTTGTACTCGATAAAACGGTACTCCATCTCATACGGCAGCGAGTTACGCACCACGAACGGAGGCAGGAGCGCCAATTCCCACTCGAAGTGAGAGCGCAAATACCAACGGCGCACAATCATGTTCGGAGTCAAACGCTTGATGACATTCGTGCATGTTTCCTCGGTCTCGCCGTACACAATGGTACCACCTCGGCGCTGCTTCTTCTTTGTCTCGCGCTCAGTCTCGTGCTCTTCGAGTTCCTTGATCGCCTCAGTCGACGTTAGCACATCGTTATTCAATGAAGTCTTCACAATCCAGTGCTCATAGTTTTCAGGACGAGCGTAAAACTCCGTGATTCCCATCAGAAGCGAAAGAGGCAGTGAAATACGTTCATTCGGCCGCAGCTTGATAACCGGAGATTCGACAGACTTCCTCCCCTCGCTCGCAAGACTCAGGTATTTCACCTCGTAGCACTCAGAGCTGTGGTTACAAAAATATGTGTTGGACCTCAACACGATAAGCTGTCGCCGTGGGTCTTCCAGCCGTGAAAACACCGTCACAAACAGAGTAGACGGTGCTGCCTCAGCAGTGCTCACACCAACGCTAACGTTGCCAAAAGATGGCAGCTTCACCGCATTTTTGCTGGTGCCCCACTGGTCGATTTCAAGGGAGTCAAGCGTAGCGTCCCCGTCCTTGAGAGCTCCGTTTTCAATGTGAACGCGGTTGTGTGCATCGACCGTGATTGTTTCGTCGCTGCCATTTAGCTTCAACGTGACCTTGCATCCCGTAAAGTTCTGCACCAGGCAATCCGTCTCTTTGTGCTTCTTCGCAGCCACAACACTTTGGAAGCTGTCCTGATGCTTCTGCAGGGCATTCTGTTGTGCCTCGCCGTCAAGGGCATCCATCAGAGCACGGTAGGTCTTTAGGACACTGGGCGTCACATTGATCTGGAATCGCTTCGCGGCCTCGATCAAGACAGAGAACCCGTTCTCACCAGCAGCAGAAGAGACGCCCGCAACCAATTCCCAAGGCTCAATAATGTTCTCCATGTCATTTGCGATGTCACTGTAGCACGATGACAACATCTTGAAGCCAAACAGCACAGTCCAGTCGGAGCTGCCAGAAGTAGCCAAGCCGACCCAATCCACGGGACCAATCTCGTCGATTTCCTTGCCAGTCAACTCCATCGACATTTTCACATCCTTGATGACGAAATCACCGCGGCAAAAGCGAGCAGGCAATTCTGTATCCGTAAGGACAAACCGAACGTTTCCCATCTTTACATCCGTCGTGAACTGGAGCTCCTTCTTCACTGGGTTCGTGTTCTGCGTGAGCTTGCTGACAAGATGTTCAGCCTCTTCCAAAGCTGCACTGAAAATACCGTCACGTTTCTTCTTCGCAATCACCTTCGCAGCATTTTGATACTCGCTGATGCCTCCACAGTGAGTAAACGGCTGCAGTAGCCACTCACACATGACATGATCCGTACAGTTGTCTTCCATAGAGGGCAATACCAAAGCGTCCCAGATGAGGTTCGCGGCATCGTAGTTCTTCAACAGGCGGACTAACTTCTTCTGCACATCCAAGGGATTCTGGTCGCCAAGCGAACGATTCGTGGCGCGAGCTTCGCTCTCAAACAGTTCCCAGAACCGTCCTTCGAACGCAGGACGCTTGATCCACTCTGCGAGCTGCTCAGATGAAGTTATCTTCGTCTCGCACATCTTGTTGATTACTTCAAACGAATGGTACTCGTTGCCGCGCAGGTTGAGGAAGCCATTGAGCGCATTGCTGCCGTTCCCCGACGCCGAATCGGAAGCTGCGGCAGCTTCATCTGACAACAAGTCATCGCGCAAGAATGCTCGCAGCTCTTGAAACTCCAAGAACCCATTGCCATCCTGGTCAATTTCCTTAAACAGCTCACGAACGAAGAACTCCAGTTCGCTCTCCAGCAAAGTGTCACCAACCTTCACACGGCGCAGTAGGAGAAGGAGCTCAGCCAACTCGATACGGCCATTTCCGTTTTCGTCGATCTCGTTGAACAGACGGTGCAAGCGGTCAAGGACTGCATCAACCTCCGCCTGACGCCGAAGCTCATCTTGCTTCATACGACTTTCCAGTCGAAGCCGGGCTTGGTCGGGTGTCGTCGTTTGCATGTTACCGAGGGCCTCACCACAAGACGCCAACAGCGACAAACTGAGGTCTGACCCAGCGACCAAGACATCTGGCATGTGCATCATCACGCTCTGGTGGCAACTCAACGGATCTTTGGCGTCTTGCTCCAGCACAAACTGGAACACAATGCTTGTTGGGGCCAAGATGGCTTCCATCTCCTTCGCCCCTTCGACGTATTGCGCCCCAATACTGAAGGTGTGGACGTTGAACTCCATCATCTCCTTCACCTTCGAGCTTTCGACGCGAATGCCCAATGTGGCCGGCATGTCCACGCGGCAATCCACCGCGTAATCGCTTTGCCACGTTTCCACGTTAATGTCCGTGAACAGTGACTTCGAAAAGGATAGCGTAGGTAGTAGGAGGATGTGACAGTCGTTCATGTTCACATCAAGATTCAGCAGCATGCCGCCAAGTAGGCTGAACGGAGACATCGACACCTCCTTAGTCACCGTCTCCACTTCACTCTTGGCAACCTGCACCGGGGCAGGCGACGACTCAGAGTGAGAAACTAGTGTCGTTGGCGGACGCGCTGTTGACAGTACTTGAGTAGTCTTCGTGCTCAGGCGATCCACATACAGAAGAAAATGCTCCAGTGCACCCGCTGAGAGCACCAACTTCACATTGTTCACGGCAGCACGCACGTCCTGCTTACCACTTTCAAATTGGCTTACATGAGCCGTGAGCATCTTCGGTAGAGTAGCTGCGTCCGACTCTGCAGCCACCTTGCTGAAGTCCGCAAACATCAGTTTTGCCGTCGGAGAAACGGGGTTCAAAATGGAAGTTCCGACGTTCACAACAAACGTAGTCTGGCCCAGCTCCATCTCCACGTCAAGCTTTTGCTTCTCGTCGCTTTCTGCAATCGTGAACGTGCGCACATTGACGCCGAAGCCGACCACCACCATCTCGCCAACCTGGCGACCGCGTTCAACAAACCCAATGCTCATGTTTTCCCAGCGCAGAGCGATCTGCATGGCTCTGAACATGATGTTGCTCGACTTGGCAGCGTTCTCCTGCACGATCGCAGTGTAATCCGCAAGAGAGAGCTCGTCTTGATTGCGGCGGTAGTACTTGGCCAATCCAGTCGCGCGACTGCGCAGCTTCAAGATCTTGTTCAAAGTCATTGCTGCTTCCAGCGCGTGCAGCTTCTCATTGCGATCCTTCTTCTCCTGCGTCGACAGGGACTTGTTGCTGTCCACATGGTCGTAGTTAGCCTCGTAAAAGGTTACGTCCTCCTGCGAGATCTGCTTACGGACAGTTTCATCGTGTTCGAGCGTGCGCACCGACTGCACCAACACCTGATGGTCCGTGTACGGCACAAAGAGGTCGCGCAACACTCCCACCAGCAGCTCACGCGTGACTGAAATGTTGTTGACCGACGACGACACCAGCTCCACTTGCGCCAAGCGGCTCTTCATCGGGATAGGAGCAATGTCCTCCACAATGCCCAGCAACCGCGGCATCGGTGGCATCTTGAGCTTCAAGTCGAGGCCTGGGAACGACAGCAGAGGGGTCTCGCCAGGACCAACTCCCCCGTTATCCTTCAGCGGGTCCTGCTCCTTCTCCCCGGC
Source organism: Phytophthora pluvialis (assembly GCA_001314425.1). NCBI lineage: Eukaryota > Oomycota > Peronosporomycetes > Peronosporales > Peronosporaceae > Phytophthora > Phytophthora pluvialis. Next base: position 31,189 of record LGTU01000492.1, on the reverse strand, counting down.
CGCCTTGTCGTCCTCTTCTTCATCCACAGTAGCAGCGCAGATGTTCATCCCCTTGATGCTCATGGCGTACTCCACCAAGATCTCCTCCGACGTCAGGACGAGCTGCAAGGCCTCGTCGCCATTGTCATGCAGCACATCCGTCAGCAAGTCGTACGACGTCATGGAGAAGCTCACCCGCGTGGGCTTGAGCGCGGCGGGGATAGAGCTGGTGGTGGCCACCTCCGCGTCCTCGTCGTCGTCGTCCTCCGCTTCGTCGTCATGGCCGTCAATAGCAGCAGCTCCTGGCGTGAGGCCCGTGATGGCCACTCTCATCTTGCTCACGTGGACGTCCACCTGGGCCGCGATCTGCTGGAGCACGCGGTCTTTGAAGGAAAAGACCTTGGGGGCCGCTCCGGCGGGCGCGTTGGCCTGCTCCTGCTCCTGCTTCTGCCTCAGCTCCGTCTTCGTGCGCTCGGCCAGCAGCTGGTCGGCCCAGGTGGCCGCCTCGTTGAGCTTCATGGCCACGGCGTCCTGCAGCTCGAACACGCCTTCCACGTTGGGGTCCACCATGCGGCCTTCCACGGCCACGCCCTCCACGCGGACCACCACCTTCCAGGTCGTGGCCAGGTGGATGACGACCTTCTGGACGCTCACGTCCGTGAGCTCCACGGGGATCAGGCCCTGCTTGGCGAAGGCCAGCGTCTTGAGGAACTCGCTCTGCAGCCGGACGAAGAAGAGCGAGATGGTGACGCCGCGCAGCAGCTCCGAGGCCGCGCCGCTCCCGCGCCGGCCGCGCACCTCGAAGGAGCCGAAGGCGTACTCCAGCTGGACGCTGGCGGTCAGGTAGGCGGCCGCGAACTTGTGCACGAGCGCCGAGAGCAGCGGGAAGACCGTGTAGCGCGCCAGCGCGGGCACCACGCACAGCGAGAGCGACACGCACACGCTCAGCAGCGCCACCGCCAGCAGCCCCAGCATGGTGGGCGAGCGGTTCGCGAGATACAGCAGCAGCTTGGCCAGCGAGGGGCGTCCGAAAGGGGAAACGGACGGGTCGAGTGCGCGCTTGGTGGCTTCTCTGCGAATGAAGGCAAGATACGCCCTTGAAAATGATTTGACTTGGCTTTTGTAAAGGGATGCCTAAATGGCTGATTTGCGACGCTCATGGCTACATTTTGTGATCCTCATGACCCGCATGGCTACACTTTGCACTACTTTGACGACCAAGATGCTGCCGGTGCCGCCGCTCCCGCGCAAGTTGCTCACGCTGGCGCTCATCGTGCGCGGCGGCGGGGCGTCCAAGCAGGTGCTGCTGGGCATGAAGAAGCGCGGCTTCGGTGTGGGCAAGTGGAACGGCTTCGGCGGCAAAGTGGAGGCCGCGGACGCCAGCATCGCGGCCGCCGCGGCGAGGGAAGTTGGGGAGGAGGCCAACGTGGGCGTGGAGGTGGAGGACCTGCAGCCGCGCGGCGTGCTGCTCTTCTCGTTCGACCAGGGCACAGAAGTGATGGTGCGTGGCTAGCATAGAAGCTGTTGCGGTGTTGGGCGAGGGCGAGGGGCTCAGTCGTTGTGCCAATTCGCTGCTGCTGGCAGGAGGTGCACGTGTTCCTGACGCAACAGTTCTCGGGCCAGCCGTCCGAGAGCGAGGAGATGAAGCCGCAGTGGTTCGACGCCGCGCAGATCCCGTTCAAGGGCATGTGGGCGGACGACCACATCTGGCTGCCGCACGTGCTCGGCGGCAAGAGCGTGCGAGGCCACTTTCGCTTCGCCGCGGACGAGGACACGCTGCTCGACCACGAGCTCGAGGTGTTGCCAGCGCAGGCTGTTTTGAATCGGTGTACGTGAGCGCCAGCTCCGCGTACGAATGTGTAGACAGCTTGCATGCAGAACAGAAGCACCGTTTGGCATTTGCTACGTGGTTTGGTAACACAGCTTGGCCACGCATGCATGGCGATGGCACATTTGGAGTCGGATCGATCAGAGAATTGTAGTCATTGTGAACGTCATTGAATATCTCCACAAAAGTTTCTCTTCCTCACTTCGATCTCGAGCCAGAAAAGAAGGGACCCAGCTCTAAATGCAGTAAATATGAACATGTTGACAGGCATGTCACCACTCTAAAGACCATCGCGCCCACTGACTCCTTGGAAGAGATGAACGCGGCGGTGAGTTAGAGAGTGGTATCGCTCTAGCAAGTGAAAAAAATTGGACTTTTCTACAGGAGAAGAAAAGAACAGAGTGTGTCTTGCAACGGAATCGGGGCCCAATACACACAGCTAATTGGCGGACATGTGCGACCGCCGCACCGGCTTGAGCGGACGGCGCCGCCACAAGCGACGCAGCAGTGCATGCGGCTTCCGGACGCCGGGGATGCACTCCCCGTCGCCTTCGCACCGCAACGCTCGCTTTCTGCTGCATACTATACCCACTCGCACACGTGGGGGGTGCAAGCGGGCTGTTGGATGAGCATGCCACACAGCACACAGCGCGCTCCTCTGCAGACCGGATGATGAAGGCTTCACTACGCGCCTCGCCGTCGAATTCGCAACTGACCTTCGTGGAGCACCGTTAAAACGGTTGGGACTGAACGACTGGTGCAGGCTCGTACTTGTGGACCACATATGTACACGTGTGAACACATCAACCACATGTGTGCCACATCTAATGATGGTGTGGTTCACATAAATGAGCCATAAAGGCGTTATTGTGTGTGCTTTCTATACTACTTCAAGTATTTTGTATACGGATCGCATTAAGTACGAATCCGGCCCTGACCTGTGGCCCAGAACAGCTGTTTTCCCTCTTGGGCGATTCCACTAATGACTCGATTTTGTTTCCACAAACAAACCCAAGTCAGTAGATTTGGACGGAATCCACAATACCGCAACCGTAATACGACACGACGACAAGATTTAATGCGACCTTAGAACCTACAACAACCGTAAAAACAGCAGTTTCCGGGTAATTTATTATAAATGACGCCACCACATCGCCTCCATCACCAATGTTATTATAAATGACTCGGCCACGTCGTCCTCGTCACCAGTGCTGTCTAAAATAGAGATATATTCAGCAGGTCAAACACGTGTACACCACATATAAATGCGTCTACTCCACAACCAGGTGTGGTACACATCTCACACACTTGGCGATTTTCGCAAAGATCCACAGCATGACTACGATGGACGGGAGAACGCTGGCACGTGAGCTGGTGCGCGCAAGGGTTATCGAGCTGGTGGACATGAAGGAAAAACTGGAGATGATTGGAACGAACCTCGAAAAGATTCTCAAAGTTCAGGTGGAGCTCCTATCTCTTATTGAAGAGACGAAGAAAGCAGTTATGGCTTGGCTTCGGAATTGGAAGGCACTCGCGTGGCTCAAGAAGGTGTGCTTTCTTTCGGAGTGCTGCTCGAGATAGCTGTCAACAGGCTGAAGGGACAGTAAATGAAGCAGACGTGGATGGCTGTATTAAAGATTTAACACAGATCATCTATTTGAGTTGGTCAAGTAGCTTCTGATGAATGTTCCGCGTCTTATCCACCGTGTAACGTGACATGCGTCGCTCGTGTGACTTGAACATGATTCTCCATAGCGTTCGAAGCCGCATCACCTTCACGTCGTCCTTGGAGACATTGCTCTCCTGCCACTGCACATTTCCTGTGAGATAGCTGAATGCTTGTGCCACCACCAAGACCCCACAACTGGCGTAGTCCGGTTGCTGTGGGGCTTCGACCCACTCAATTGGATCGAGGACTAGCTTGCTACTTGGTGCCGAATTCCTGTGCCATCTCTCCACGAAGCCACGCAGTCCTTCTTGCACAATCTCACCCTCGTTGCTCATAACACCATTCCAGATTATCTCCATGTCCTCGTGGTAATCTTCGTCGATAAGAGGTTCATACATGTAAACATGTACTTGCAACTTGCGAGTAGCTTCAACATTGTGCAGTCGAACAATAATAATCCCCCAGTGGTTTCCTTTCAAATTTACTGGTTGAAGGATGAACTTGGTAGAGCAAATAGAAGCCGTTGGCGTCTTCGGATATCCGACAGCCGTTGTCAATGAAGATACAACGTAGCTCTGATCCACCACTCCAGCAAGAAACATTAGGCAGAAATCCACCGGGCTGTCATTCAACCAGCCTCTGCAAACTTCACTCACGATGTTTGCATAGTTGATATGGCCCCTACCAGTCGGCGTTAAAAATTCGGAGCCCAGTGAACTTGATGCAAACTTGGACACGACCTCATTTGCCAGTGTTTGGTGTCGATCATATACAGCATCCAACGATAATCCAATCGTTCCTGTTTCCGGTCCAAATAGATCCACGTTCGACTTGACCTTTCTCCAATCTTGTTATAACCACTTCCGGTCTTCAAACCACGATCATGCCTTGTTCTTCACTTCATAGAACACCGTTAGTGCACCCACAAAAGCACTAGAACAAAAGATTTGTTAGAGCAACCCTACTTTAGCAACCACAATACAGCAACCATAGTGGTAAAGTGACCTTACCCGCTAAGCTTCCAGAGCTTGAGATCGATGGACGCGACAAAATCGAGGACGATACCTTGACTCCTAATTCTGTCTTCCAGTGGGTCAGGTTCTTGCTGCTCAATCCTGGCGGTTTTTATTGCAGCCTCCATGGATCGCGTGAGATCCACCGGGATTACAAATGTGTGCATATAGNATCGTACGTGACCTGAGGTAGCCATCCTCCAGCTGCACAGGATACTTATCCATCGTCTCCATAACATACTTCAAGTTTGCGGTGTTACGTGCCCAGATAACGAACTGGTCAAGCGGCACAGTGAGGTCGCTAGGATACTTGTGCACAGCTAGACGCTGCGTACCAGGTTTAATCTTCGTCTGCCGTAGCTGCTTCAATGTCACCCGCGATCTACCTCGGCTCTTCGGCTTTGGTACGTTGACGATATCGACTTGGCGAGCAGGCGTTGATACAGTAGCGGCAGCAGTTAGAGTTGAAGCGGGTTCCTCTTCTTTTATCACTTCTTCTTCTTCCTCTGCTATTCCATGCGATGCGACTGCCGGTCGCGTTGGGGGGCCCATGTCGTCATCATCTGTGCAACCCTTGCTGCTTGACGTTTCTAGCTCTTCCATTAGGCTAGCAGTGCTCATTGCTTCTGCCGGATCTATAAATGAATGCATGTCTGCTTCAGTCACATCTTCTTCGACCATATCGTCGCCATCTCCTTCATCATGAGTTGTTTGTGGTTCGGGTGAGCCAGCTTACCCACGATGCAATCCTATTTCCACAGTCTCTTTCCATGCATTGAGTTCTTGATAGAAGTCCGCACTCGACAACTCAGATAAGTGCTGGAGCAGAGGCTCTAGCTTTGCCTTGGCATAAGCGTACTTCTCCGCCGAAGACAGCACCACTTGGTTTGCACGTTCGTTCCTACGCAACCGAATATACACCACCTGTTTCATAGGCTTTGGGGGCGGTCTTGGCGTTTCTTCAAAATTGCCCGAGGTTTCTTCAGCATTGCAGTCCTCCGACCTTAACGTTGGCTTCGGCGACCTTAATTTGGACATGTTCACAATAGACTGCAACGCATCAGCAGAAGCAGCAATTTTTTCTTTGACGCTCAACGCTGAAAATGTACTTTATCTTTCGTCAATTGACATAGCAGGAAGCTCTTGGAACTCATGGCCCTTGCCACCTACATGCATCAGATGGCAACACGGCAAGTGATGGCTTGTGTAGAAAAGACAAGTGCATGTCTAATTCACATCGTCGCATGTGAAGGTTTGGTTCGAGCTGTAAACGTTCCAAATCGAAATATCTGAACTCCGCTCGCAAGTTGTTGTCTCCATCCGATTCACATATTTCCCCCATTCCTTTTCACCATCTCCAACACACGAAATGACAGTCTGTTGGATACGGTCCTTAAGAAGATGGGAACGGTCTTAGGCATCCGTGTAGAAGAGTGTTGCTTCCCAATTTCCGAAACTATTTGCCGTGTAATAGTCATCTGGTGTTGAAGTAACCCCGCGATTGTCCTGTCGATTCTTGTCTTGCGTCCTACCAGCATTTTCAGACACTTCCAGTTGGACTCGATCCTGTTTGTTGTTGTATTTCCAGCAGTAAAATGTTTTCCACGAGCAAAGTTGGACCACATTCCTCGGCACGAATTCCAGTTTTTCTCGAAGTAGGCAAGAAAAGCGGTTTTCTTCTTGGTTTTGCAGTACATACTCGGTTCGTCGTAGCCGCAGTTGTAGGCTTCCTCCGTGTGGCTTGTCCGCATAGCAACAAAATAGTTAATATCCGATCAAAATGCACATTGAGCTCAGTAACGTACCAATAAAGCAGAGCTGTCATCAATCGAAATAGTTCTTCGCTCTGGGCAATCTTGATTCGACATACCGACCGGTTCAGCACCTTTTTCCAATAGAAGATGGCATGGAACTGACAGAGCAATATCTGGGCTGTCGGAAAACACTCCCGGAGAACCTGCCACTCGACAAAATCTTTGTTGATCACCACACTCGTGACGCCTTTTCAGCTCGGATTCTTGTCCTTGAAATATTCCAGAATAGTTTTTATCGTGACAGCAAGCTCGTTTTGACACATGAAGTCTACGACGGGAAAACCTCTGCTTGTAGCTGTAGTGACGACCAAACTCCCTACACATCAGCAACAAAGACACTCGAGTTGGTAAATATGGTTGCTACATTGTGTAAGGTTGCTATAATTTGTAGAGTTGCCATAGTCAAGGTTGCTATAAGTGCCAATGCCGATCTACAATACGCACCCAAGTGATACCCGAGGTTGTTTGTTCCATGAGTGAAGTCCATCGTCAAGGTGTCACCCCATCGCTCGAACATCATCTTCTGCACCTTTGTCCGCATTACTACCCCGCAAGTGACATTCATTTGATCCTGGATAACGAGCACATCACTTCCGTCAAGCTGGCGAAGAGCATGCAACATGTCCTTCAGTCTATCTTCGCCTGAGTCCTGGCCCACGATACTTCGTATAAGGTTTCGCGTTTGCTGCGGGGTCACTTTGCATCCTATACATGTGCGAGGAGCAACATTAGAAACGAGTTACACTCAAAGAATCACGATATCACAACCCATTCACTATACGTACCAATGCGATCGTTTAGGAAATTGGAGATGTGAGTAGAGGAAACACGGGCATCTGCTAGCGTCTTGACATCATCTCGATCACGGTCGTCGAGTGGTATTGTCTTGGTGGCCAGGTACGATGCAGCTTGGACACTGCTCGTCGGATGTGAATGTGTGTGATTCTGCACGTAGCAAGAAAATGAGCATTAATGTAGCACAACGAAACGATAAAACCTGTTTCCCGTACCTGGTTCCGTACGGCAATAGCATATCTGTTACCCGAGACTCGAATAACAATGGGTGTTTGTCGTGCTTGGCACTTACAGAACCGCGATTTGCGATTGCGGTGTCCCTTCGACTTCGACGGTTGTGAAACTCCATGGGTGTAGCGAAAGATCTTGTGAGTATACGCAAACTCTGTATGTATTTGGTCTTGATGCGTGCTACGTCACAGCAAACATACATGTTTAGTCGATAGATTTAGAAACCACTATCCGCAAAACGACTTACTTGTTGTACAGCTCAGTCTTTTCAGAGCTTCGCACACGAAACTTCAGGTTTTTCTTCCGCTTGTACAACCCGAACTGTGTCTCGAATTCATCCCATGTCTCGAAAGTCCTGTTCCGTGCGAATGGCGGTACAACATTTACGATCTCGTCAAGATGCGTGCTGGAGCCTTGGTATATATTCCGTCAGCGATGAAAATCTGGGAACGACGCCGACTTCAGTTCCCCCGCGCTGATCACCCCGTTGTTTTGCTGATCGCTCCACCACCTTTTGTTTTTTTAGTGACTGGGGCAGCGTAGGGTGAGTAGATAGATCCGGAGAATGGCGACTCAATGTCTCCTTTTTCGAGGCTCCCACCGCTGCAAACAGCAAATGAAAATTACAGCGTCAGCAGCAGGTTCTAAAGCAACCATACATAGCCTTACAACGACTTTACCTGACTTTCTCTTCCTTGTTGCTATTTGCGTACTCTGCTTGCTCTTCACCTCTGAATAGTGCACACCACACATCAATCGGATTACTATTAACTGACAGCCATCATATACAATCTCACATATCCGTACCATTTTGAAGTTGATCATCCAGGTCGGATGCTAAAAAAGAATAGTTATCCGCTTCATCCACATATTCCGCCTCTTCAGCGAAGTCCTCGTCGCTGCTGTCATCGTCGTCTTCAATACCAAGAAAGCATACATACCCTTCAGGTTCGGTTTACTTTCGCTCCGCATGCGCCGCTCTGCGGGATAACACACAACGATTTAAGTAAACCACCAACATATCAGGTTCTCTGTAATCTATAGCGTACCGTGCTTGACAGCGTTCGGTACTTGACCCAAGTGTCCCGTTCCGTGTCCGCGTACGCGGCGAGTAAGCAGATCGACACCTTATTGTCGCTCCGTGTTTTGTGAGATCCTCTCCCTCGCGCGCAATTTCTGAAATGAACGGCTGACAATGATCGTACTTAGTAAATACGTACTTTAAACGGGTGGTGTAGTATATTTACGTACTTAAGTGGAGGACGATATATTTATATTTTACATTACGCTGGTAATTTTTGAATTCGGGTAACCATATTCACGTTAAAGCGACCATACATGTCGCATATTATGGTTGCGGTAACCACTCCGGCTAGCAGCAGGCAGTGCGGGGCAGTCGCTGCAGCCACCCAAATCAAACCGTTTGACTTAGATCGCGACAGATGATGGGATCGCTTCAACGTGCGTGCATCGAGCCAATCAAAACACAGCTTGTCAACTGTGTCGCGTCCTTTCGTTATCTCTTTATATCGATTATGGCTAACACTGAACCTGTTTATAAGTGTATTCAGACAGAACTATAATAATGTACGCAGAAACGCAGATTAAACATAAGGCCTGTTTTGATCAATATTGTTTGTAATTTAGCATATCCACTATGGATATAAACATGGAGAGAGGAAGGTAGTGAATTGTCGATTTTTTTACTGTCCTGGTGCCGCGCTTTCATCGATCTTGAGCTGTGCTATCTGGTATCAGAGACCGCGCAAAATGGCCACGAAAGGATCCCTAGCCGGATAGCCCATCGGCGGGAACCGATCTTGCCAAGATTCTTGCCGCCGCCGACTCAACGTTGAGGCCGGGGCAAGTGCAGGCTGATGACTCCCAGACAACGAAATGGTCAGTTTACGTGACTCCGGCTACAAAATATTTTACGCGGCCGGCCAGCAAGCACTGCTTGCCAAGCAGACGCCCTTCACCGCTGCACAGTCGCTGCAGTGACCCTCCCGCTCTATGACCTGGCCACGCAGGGGCGTTGCTTCCTGGTGCGCTGCTCCGCACAATCAATGGACACCCATCGACCGGAATTGATGCTGCCCCGCACGACGGGATCACGCCCGCCGTCGGAAATTCCACCTAGCCAGTCCTGCGCTGCGTCACCATCGAGCCAACCATTTGGCGAGCTCACTATTGAATTGTCCAGCTAGGTCGGAGGCACCGCCGGAACACCAAGATGGCGGACGTGAACAAACACTCGATCGGGATGGAGCGCCTCAGCGCCATCTCCAGCATCCACCACAACCCGGATGACCCGTCGTACGCCCACCACAACACGCCCGCGAAGCCGTTCAAGCCCGACATGGAGAACGGGGCGCTGCGTGAGGGTAAACCGCTTACGCTGCTGTCCGTCGAGTGCATCGGACTGCTCGCGCAGTACGCAGGTGTCGGATTCCTCGCGGGTATCATCCCCGGTGTCATCTACCCCGTCCTCCAGGGATATCTCAACGCAGAGGGCACTACCGTAGTGTCCGCCACTGTGCTCGTGCAGATTCCGTGGTGTTACAAGATGTTTTTCGGGGTCATCAGTGACTGTTTCCCGATCATGGGCTACCGTCGTCGCCCGTACATGGTCATCGGTTGGCTGTTCTGCATCGCGATTCTCTTCGTCATGGCGGCGATGTCAATCCCCGACCCGTACTACGGCGACGCTGCGATGCACAACATCGACGAAGAAAACTGGACCGAAGATCAGATCGACAGCATTAACGCAAATGCCCCGAACTCCGCTGACAAGTACGTGGTGCCCATGATGCTCGCGTCTTTTGGTTACCTGATGTGCGAGGTTGCCGCGGATGCCATGGTTGTCGAGTACGCGCAGCGCGAACCCATCGAGCAGCGCGGCCGTGTGCAGACTGCGGTGTACGCTGTCAAGACTTCCTTCACCGCCGTCGGTGCCGCCGTTATCGCTTTCTTCATGAACGGAGAGGAGTACGCCGGCTCGTTCAGCTTCTCGCTCTCGTTCCAGGAACTCATGATGATCACAGGTGTCATCTGTGCGCCGCTTGTCTTCGTGTCGTGGTGTTTGCTGAACGAGGAACGCGTCACGGACAAGCCGTCGTTCGGCGAGTACATGTCGTCGTTCTGGACCCTCCTACAGAAGCGAGCAATCTACCAGATCGTGGCGTACAAGTTCTTCTCGGGTGTCTTCAACAGCTTCAACATCGTATCGTCGAGTAACATCAAACTGTACTGGGTGCACGCCACGCCGTTCAACAACAGCTTCATGACCATTGTGGGCACGGTATTCTACGCGATCACCCTGGCACTGACCGGCAAGTACGGCCTGGACTGGAACTGGCGCACGATCATCATCGTCACCATGTGCGGAGCTCTGTCGATTGACGCGTTCATGACGATGTTCACCGTGTGGGATGTCGTGCGCAACCAGTGGTTCTGGCTTGGCGTGCCGATGATTGAATACCTCCCCGATGGCATCCGATTCATGATCGCTACGTATGTGGTGGTGGAACTTGCCGAGCCCGGCCTCGAAGGTGCCTTGTATGGTCTGCTGACGGCCACGACGAACTTGACCACGCCGTTCGGCCGTTCGATGGCCAAGGTGGTAAACGCTCAGTTCCATGTGTGGCTGAAGGACATCCAGGACGATACGACCTTGGTTCGTCGTGATGTAACCATTACCATTTGGATCTGCTACAGCATGAAGCTTCTGTCGCTTGCGTTCCTGCCCTTGCTTCCTCGCCAAAAGGCGGAGACCCAGGAGCTGAAGCGTACGGGTGGTTCCAGCCGTGCGATGGGTATCTTCACAGTGAGCTACCTTGCCTTCGCCATTGTGTGGGCTACGCTGGTGAACCTGTTGTCGATGTACACGACCACCATGTGCTGGAAGATCACGGGTGGATGCGCACCGAAGTCCTAAGTTGTTTGATAATTTTACTGTGCTAGGAATCCTTGCTTCCTCCTGAACGTCCACAAAAAACGTTGGATTGTTCGTGTGTTGCAAGTCACATGTACTACTACGTAGTATTAGTAGTTGACATGTAAAGAAAGCTCTCTCTTAGATGATGAAGACTTTGACATGACGGGGGGGATCTTCTTCCTCTCATTCCGATTATACATCCATAAGTGAAAACGCAGCTTTGGGCCACTTTACCACATCTTCGCGTGATGTGACTTCGGCGTGCAGCCTCCGGCGATCGCCCAGCACTTCGTCGCAGGGTTCATGCTCAGCACGTTCACCATCGTCAGCCAAGCCAGGGCGAACATCAGGATTCCCACCATCCACATACCCATACGCTTGCTCACGTCGCCTTGACGACGAAGAGCTTGAGTCGCAGCCCTCTGGTTCGGCAACAGCGGCAAGAACAGGAGCGACACCATCTTCAGTCCGTAGCAGATCCAAATGGTGATAGTAACGTCACGGCGCGTCTCGTGCGTATCCGCCAGGATATCTTCCTTCCACACGTGGAAGCGAGCGTTGATGAACTTTGCTGCCGTACGGCCAAACGGCGATGAAACGTGGTTAGCGGTCGTCAGAAGCCCAAACAGCGCTCCTTCCGAGCCCCTCTCAATGAGCTCAACCACGACGTAATTGTTCACGATGAACCGCACTGCGTGAGGAACGTCTCCAATGACCGGCACACCAAGCCAGAACCACTGGCTGCGAATGACATCCCACGTCGCCAGCATCGTCATCATGCCGTCCGTCACAACGCCGAAGATAACCGTGGCAGCAATGGCGTAGTGCCAGTTCCAGTGGAGCCCGCGCTGCGCCATCACCGCTAGCGTACCCGCATACACAAAGGTGCCGACAATGGCCATGATGCTGGCGTTGAAGGGCGTGGCGTGCACCCAGTAGAGTTTGATGTTGCTCGACGACACGATGTTGAAGCTGTTGAAGACGCCCGAGAAGAACTGTACGCCGCCACTTGATACACCGCTCGCTTCTGCAGAATCCCCCAGAAGTTCGACATATACGCGCGGAACTTTGGCGGCTGCACCTCGTCTTCGTAGATAAGGAACCAGGCAGCAGGCCCAAGCGGAGGCACAAACAGCCCAGGATGAACATCATTTGGGGAAACGTGAGCGAGAAGTCAAAAGAGCCGCCGTACTCGATGCCGTTGAACGCGACTGCCACCACGAGTGCGCCCAGTGCATTGAAGCCCATGCGGACGCTGTGAATCCACGATTGGATGCGCCCGCGCGTATTTGCTGGCTCGCGCTGCGCATACTCGATCACCACAGCGTCGGCCAGCACCTCGACCAGCAAATACCCGAACGACGCCATCATCATGGGGATCACGTATTTGCCTGCAGCGTCGGGGGCGTCGGGGTTGATACTCTGACGCTGAGCTTCGGTCCATTCATCGGGGCTGCTTGAGTGCATGGTGGGGTCGCCGTAGTACGGAGCAGCTTCAGGGAAGCTCGCGATCATGAACAGCATACAGCAGCACAAGAGCCACCCCCAGCAACATGTACGGTCGACGTCGAAAGCCCCCAAGGGGGAAGCAGTCGCTCAGAATCCCCAGGAACATCTTGTACGGCCAGGGAAGCTGTACCAGCACCGTAGCGGACACGACGGTCGTTCCTTCCGCATTAGGTATCCCTGCAAGACCGGGTAGATGACAGCGGGGAGAACTCCATTGACGAAACCGATTCCGGCGTACTGCATGAGCAACGCCAAGACCTCGGGCGACAGCAGTCTCGGCGGCGGTCCAGCTCTCTGCACGTCGTCTTCGAGTCCGTCATCGCAAGTTTTGGGCGACGTCGGGGGCGCGTCCGACGGCACGGCGCCATAGTTGATCGGGTCCACCTTCACGTGTAGTACGAGCTGCTGCTGCTCGTCCGACGCTCCCATTTTGGCACGCTAAGCCGTCGTCGGATGGTTTCACTTGTGAGCGAGGCACCAAGTCCAAATCCTCTTCCTTCCTCACCTGCAGGCTGCACTGTTGCAACTTGCAGCGTGAGCCTCTCCTACATATAAGAATCCGACGGCTGAGTCCGTGGCCACTGGATTAATTAATTAATCTCGAGCGATTTGCCTCCCCGCCGTCGGAGCTCAACTCGCACCTGGACAAGTTGACTCCCATCGCCTCTCCGACGACGGCAATGCTGGCAGCATGCAGCGTGGGGGGCCAAAAGTCCGCAATGCTGCAACGCAAAGAACAACGCGAGATCGATGGTGGACGGTGCACGGCCACCCTTTCACGATCAGCAACCACGTTCAAGGTTGTCCGAAGGCGCAGCCACACGTGATCACTGCAGAGGGTACAGTGGCGTATCCTGGTGGTGGGTTGCGCCAACGCCCTTGCTCATTACGCAATTCGCCTGCTTCAAGACACAAACACTCGGTTGCGAAGCCGTTGTTTGAAGAATGACGATGACAGACGACACCGTTAAGGCGGTGCTGGAAGACCGACCGAGCCGGCTATCGGATCTCAGGCCTACACAGAGCGGAACCGCGTACTCGAACCTGGAGCTCCAGGCAAGATCATCGACCCGGAGCTCGAGAATGGTGCCCTGCGCGAGGGAAAACCGCTTACGCTGCTGTCCAAGGAGTGCATCGGACTGCTCGCACAATACGCCGGTGTTGGATTCCTAGCCGGTATCATCCCCGGTGTCATCTACCCCGTCCTCCAGGGCTACCTCAATGCCGAGGGTACCATCGTCGTGTCAGCAACCGTGTTGGTGCAGATTCCGTGGTGCTACAAGATGTTCTTCGGTGTGCTCAGTGACTGCTTCCCGATTCTGGGCTACCGTCGTCGCCCGTACATGGTCATCGGCTGGGTATTCTGCGTCGTGATTCTTTTCATTATGGCAGCCATGTCCGTCCCTGACCCGTACTACGGCGTCGCTGCGATGCACAATATCGATGAAGAAGACTGGACAGCGGAGAAAATCGCCACCATCAACGAGAGCGCGTCAAGTTCTGCTGGCAAGTATGTGGTGCCCATGATGCTCGCGTCGTTCGGCTACCTGCTTTGTGAGGTGGCTGCCGATGCCATGGTCGTTGAGTACGCGCAGCGTGAGCCTCTCGAGCAGCGTGGTCGTGTGCAGACGGCGGTGTACGCCGTCAAGACTTCCTTCACCGCCGTCGGCGCCGCCGTCATTGCCTTTTTCATGAACGGAGAGGAGTACGCAGGCAGCTTCGACTTCTCGCTCACGTTCCAGCAGCTTATGCTGATCTCGGGCATTATTTGCACTCCTCTGGTCTTCATCTCGTGGTTCCTTCTGCACGAAGAGCGTGTCAAGAACAAGCCGAAATTCGGCGAGTACATGTCGTCGTTCTGGGGCATGCTGCAGCAGCGTGCTATTTACCAGATCGTGGCGTACAAGTTCTTCTCGGGCGTCTTCAACAGCTTCAACATCGTGTCGTCGAGTAACATCAAGCTGTACTGGGTGCACGCCACGCCGTTCAACAACAGTGTCATGACTATCGTCGGTACCATTTTCTACGCTACGACGCTTGCTCTCACGGGTAAGTATGGTCTGGACTGGAACTGGCGCACGATCGTCATCGTCACCATGTGCGGAGCTCTGTCGATCGACGCGTTCATGACGATGTTCACCGTGTGGGATGTTGTTCGCAACCAGTGGTTCTGGCTCGGTGTCCCCGTCATCGAGTACCTGCCCGACGGCATCCGTTTCATGATTGCTACCTACGTTGTC
This sequence comes from Phytophthora pluvialis, assembly GCA_001314425.1. NCBI lineage: Eukaryota > Oomycota > Peronosporomycetes > Peronosporales > Peronosporaceae > Phytophthora > Phytophthora pluvialis. Next base: position 16,174 of record LGTU01000492.1, on the reverse strand, counting down.
GTTGAACTGGCTGAAGCTGGCCACGAAGGTGCGCTGTACGGCCTGCTGACCGCCACGACGAACCTGACCACGCCGTTCGGTCGCTCCATGGCTAAGCTCGTCAACGCGCAGTTCCACGTGTGGCTGAAGGATATCCAAGCTGACACGTACGTCGTGCGTCGTGATGTGACCATCACGATCTGGATTTGCTACGGTATGAAGCTACTGTCGCTGGCGTTCCTGCCTCTGTTGCCTCGTCAAAAGGCGGAGACGCAGGAGCTGAAGCGTACGGGCGGCTCCAGCCGTATCATGGGTATCATCACGGTTGGTTACCTGGCTTTCGCCATCGTGTGGGCGACGATGGTGAACCTGCTGTCCATGTACGAGACCACCATGTGCTGGAAGATCACGGGCGGTTGTGCTCCGTCGTCGTAGATCCGGCTTAACATTAAGTAGACAACATCCTAACGTAGGCACGGTCTAATATATTGTGTGAAATGCCTGCTTTTACTTTGAGCACTGCGGCTACAAGGTGTTTCTTGCATACCAACGTGGCTGATGTTTGAAGGCGCAATTGAAGCCAAATCCAATCCATGGTTATCATTTACTGCTACGGATTGTCGGTTCGCTATCTTCGTAAACTTACACAATCCCCCTGCCTGGCCGATTCATAGCAGGAGATGGTGTCCTGGACACCCCCGGATCGTCACTGTCTAGCATTGCTCCTCGCTTTTCCACCGCTGGTAACCTGAGGGCATTGGCGCTCACACTTGTTCGGAAAACGTTGCTTGTGTCGGAAGCACTACCGGTGTAAATGCACGAGCTGCTGGAAGTACGCAAGGCAGACAGTAAAATGCAATTTGTCCAACTTCAACTTAACCCGGATAAAACTAATTGAAACCCACTTAAAAGTGATGGGCATCCGGATATCCAATTAAATCAAGTACAGTCTCAATCATACTTCTATGATTGCATAACCCCTAACAATTAATAATGAAAATGACTTTGTTATAAGCAAAGCTGTCCATGCAATCACATAAATTGCAAAACCTGGTATTGAAAGGATCATCTTTATTGAGGCAAGGTATTGCAGCCGTTCCGGTTCTCAGTTGATGGAAGGACGAGGAGACAAATCTCACGTGAGCTGCTGCTACCCAGCTAGCCTCGCTGCGACTCGCTGGAAGCCGAGCGGAAGCGCCATTGACAAGACCTCTCCCCGTGCTGCGTCTGCCTTCTCTTGCAGCGCCAGTTGGCGGTGAGTTAATAGTCGTCCTTGACGTGGCGCCAAGTTTGAATCCATTTCGGGCCACGAGGACCAGTGGGTGGCGCACCGAAAACAACATGAAGTTCCGCCTGCCGCCCGGCACGTTCCCCGAGCTGGAGCTGGCCAAGGAAGACATGGACAACATGGAGAACGTGGCCGCGATGATCGTTGACTCGGCGATCGAGGACTTTGAGCGCTTCCGCCTGGACAACAATGGGTTCGCGGACAAGCGGTGGAAGCCCATCAAGCGCAAGGCAGGCGTCATGCTGTACGAAGACCAGTCGATGCGCGAGAGTATTAAACGAGAGTCCATGGTGTCGGATATGCCCCCGGTCAGTGGGATTCACCCGCTCATGGCGCACGGAACGACACGGGGCGAGCTCAACGAACTCATGTTCGGGCTGCTGAACCCGACTCGAGACGATATGCTGGCCAAGTCAGCGTGCACGGGGGACTACTTGACCGATTGCGCGGAGCTGGCGTCAATCATTTCACCGACACCGAGTAACCCGTTGCGCTCGTTACAAGTGAAGTGGTCGCTTATCGGCAGAGGACCCATGTTCGTCAGCGTCGTGATCCGACCACGGGATTTCGTGTATCTTGAATCGACGGGGATTGCGCTGGACAGCCAAGGGGAGCACGTCGGGTATAGTTTGCGCCATTCCGTGGAGGTGGCGGGTGTGCGCGAGCTCCATGATCATCAGATTGTGCGCGCGAACATCTCGTTCTGCAGACTGTTCCGACAGAAACGCGAAGGCCTCATCGAGGTTTTCATGACGGGCTGTGTGGACGCCATGGGGTATCGGTACCCGATTTACACGAGCATCGTCATGACGCAGATCGCCGACGCGCTGCTGTCTTTCCAGCGACTCCTTTTGAACGCGAGGATGAAGAAGCTGGCTTGGATGCTGAGCAACAAGCGGCAGACCAAGGACGCCAGCAAAAAGATCAAGAACGAGTGCAGTTCGTGCGGCTGCAACCTGGGGCGAGCGATACTTTCCGGACGACGAGAGTGCAAGATCTGCTGCAACGTCGTGTGTTCGCAGTGCCTCGTGTCCTTGAAAGTCACCTGGAAGCCTCGCGCCGACCAAAACATGTTCGCGAACCAAAAGGTAACGGTAACCAAGACGCGGTTCGAGAAGGCGCGGGTGTGTCGCCCCTGCCTCTGCAAAGTTGACCGGACGGACGCTCTGGATGTGGCCATCGACGAGATCCGACGCGCGTCGCCCCTGCTGGCGGCCGAGTCCGGTCTGGCCGTCACCTCTGCGTCGTCGCTCTTCTCGCTCATCAACTCGGACCAGTTCGACCGCGACTGCTTCTTCCACTCGTACCAATAGTGTTTACATATATATCGGGCCGGCTTCTAGCTCCTGCTCATATCCTAGTAAATGTAGCATTCTTATCCTCGTGTGGGCTGCAGCGTTCTTATCCTCCTGATGGCCACTTCAATCACGTCGGCATCTCGTTGGAAAATCGACGTGAGGTTCGAGTGTATTCGCTCGACCAATCAGAGCGCGCCGTTTCCCTCGTGAAGCGACGCGAGCAGCTCCCCAGGATCTCACTTCGGATTTTGCAGCGTCAGCTTCAGCCAAGCCATCTCTCGTCCCCGCTCGCCATGCTCGCCGGCCGTCGCAGTCTCCTGACCATGGGCACCCGATCCTCGCGCGCGCTGTCGACCGCCGCTGCCAAGCGCGTGGTGGTCGTGGACGGTGTGCGCCTGCCCTTCGCCAAGTCCGGCACCGTCTACAAGGACGTGATAGCCTACGACATGATGCGCGACGCCTTCAAGGGGCTCATCAACAAGACGGGCATCGACCCCAAAACCATCGACTACGTGCTGGCCGGCACGGTGATCCAGGAGGTCGGCACGTCCAACATCGCCCGCGAGGCGGCGCTGGGCGCGGGTATCCCCAAGCACGTGCCGGCGCACACGGTCACGCAGGCCTGCATCTCGTCCAGCCAGGCCATCTGCGCGGGCGCCGAGAAGATCCTGTCGGGCCACGCCGAGATCGTGCTGGCCGGAGGCGTCGAGACCTTCTCGGACGTGCCCATCCGCTTCTCGAAGCCCATCCGCGAGAGGCTCATCAATGCCCCCAAGGCCATGAAGAAGGGCCCCATGGGAGTGCTGAAGCTGCTGCAGGGACTCAAGCCCTCGGACTTTGCCCCCGTAGCTCCGGCCATCCAAAACTTCCACACGAGGGAGATCATGGGCTCGTCGAGTGACCGTCTGGCCACCAGGTTCGGAGTCACCAGACAGGAGATGGACCAGTACACGATTGACGCGCACCAGAAGGCCTACAGAGCCCACGTGGAGGGCAAGTACAAGGGAGAGATCCTTTCTTACAAGGGCAGCACCGAGGAGAACGGAGTGAACCCCAACTCGACGCTTGAGAAGATCTCGACGCTCAAGCCGGCCTTCATTAAGCCGCACGGCACCCACACGGCAGCTAACTCGTCCTTCTTGACGGACGGAGCTGCTGCTACGTTGATCATGTCGGAGGAGAAGGCTCTGGAGCTCGGATACACGCCCAAGTCGGTGCTCAAGGACTGGACGTTCGTGGGTGTGGACCCGTTTGAGACCTTGCTGCTGGGCCCGGCGTACGGCATTCAGCAAATCCTGGCCAAGAACAAGTTGAAGCTGAGCGACATCGACTACTTCGAGATCCACGAGGCTTTTGCCGGCCAGGTGCTGGCCAACTTGAACGCTCTGGCGGAGCCCAAGTTCTGCAAGGAGCTGTTTGGGATCGACCAGGCTGTCGGGCGCGTGCCATCGGAGAAGCTGAACACGTGGGGCGGCTCACTGGCGCTCGGGCACCCGTTCGGCGCTACCGGCAGCAGATTAGTGAACACGGCGTCCAACAAGCTGCAGAAGGAGGGCGGCAAGTACGCGCTCCTGGCGGCCTGCGCAGACAGCGGGCTTGCTTACGTCGGTTTGATCGAGAACTACAAGAAGTAGAACTACAAGAAGTAGAGTGGCGGCGCAGAAATGAAGACCCGGGCCTTGTTTACCGCAACCTCCAGCTCTTAAGTCAACGAATACACACATCGACCTAACATCTCGTACCAATATGAAGCGTTCTCAACCGCAGCCAAACGTTCATTCAGCAACGTCGAAGGGAAGGACGAGCGTGAGTTTGGATGAGATATATGATTGCAAAGGGATCTATAGTTATAAACGGCAATTAGACGAGCAGCACAGCGTTGATGCAGCCGTCGTTCTCCGGCACGTTCGTGATCTGGGCATACTTGCCCCACACGACCTTGCCCGACGTGGTGACCAGGCCGAGCTCGCTCACGTTCACCTCGATGATGGTACCCTTGGTCATGACGCCGAGCTGCGTGTACAGCGGGCTCTGCGGGTTCTTCTTGACGCCGAGGATGTCCAGCTGGAAGGTCGTCTTGAGCTCCGGGTGCGTGACATGGGCCTTCTTGAAGCGCATGGCACTCGGGCGGATGAAGCGCTCGTACTTTGGCGGCTTGCGCGTGAAGTTCTCGCCCACGAACGTGGCCTTGGTGATCATGCGCTTCCAGGCCTTGTTGCGGCGCTTGCCCGAGCGCAGCACCTTGAACATCTCGTCGTCGGCAATGGGCTTGACCTTGGGGATCGGCACGTCCCACTTGCCGGCCTTCTCCTTCCGCTTCTGCTTGACCGTGTTGCTCAGCACCTTGGCGCGTGAGACGCCCTCGCGGTCCAACAGGTAGGAGGGCACGGCGCCGTCCGGGATCTCGTCGTCGTTGGCGTGCTTGTTGGTGCGCTCGTTGTGCAGCGCCAGCGTCTTCTTCATGGCGGCCTTCTCCTTGAAGCGCTTCTGGTTGTACAGCTTGGCGCGCAGGCCGTGCACCTTCTGGGCGAACTGCGAGCGGCGGTGCACCTCACGCGCCTCTTTCTTGCGCTTCTTCTCGACGGCGTCCATGCGCACGCCGTGGCGCTTGCGGTGCATCTCCATATGCTCGTGCTGCGGCATCTTGGCTGGCTGTTGTTAGCAGGCTAGACGACACGACTCCTTCCTGCGCTTCCTGCTGCCTCGCGGGTCCTTTGGGAGTGCGCTGCTCCGTCGGAAGTTGCAAGACTGGCCACGGCCAGTCATACGTATCGTACTTAATCGGGACTGTCAGAATCGGGTATACTATACAAACGACATTCAAGCAACATTTTGCATGACTAAAATGACCAAAGGGGTGTGAATTGGTTCGTGCCCGGAAGCGTAAGCGAGTCGAGGTTGATCCCAGGGCGAACGATGTGTTTCAGGAAGTTGGGGCTGCCAAATCCAGCTCTGGCGGCAGCAGGTCAATGAAGAGCAAGCAGGTGTGGCTGTCGTAGAGCGGCATCGTTGCGTCTGCTCTGGTATTGACAGTATTCATTTTCGTTTTGAAAAATGCACACGTATTCAGGCATTATTCCGGATAATATCCACGTCCGACGTGACACATCGCTCGGGATCAGTTGACCTCAAGTCTACAGGGGCGTGTGCCATTTTCCAGAGCTGCTTGCAGTGCGTCCACGATCATGCTTCGCAAGGCGGCGCAGCTCGCCACGCAGGCCCGAGCGGCCTCCAGTCGGGCGTTCACCTCCAGAGCCAAGTCGACCTTCGCCGTGGCGGCCGACCGCGAGCCGTTCAACCCCTTCGAGGTGCAGCCCGGCTGTCTGCAGCCCGGTGCGTGATCAGTCGCCAGATCCTGCGACCTCGGATGCGAAATACGGTACTGACGCGGTCTGGATGACTTTGTTGCCGCTGTCGCCAGGGCTGCCGGCCACGGACTTCCAGAAGCGCCGGAAGAAGCTGTTCGCGACGATGCCCGACAACTCGGCGCTCATCGCCAACGCCGCCGAGGTCAAGTACATGACGCACGACATCCCGTGGGAGTTCCACCAGAACAGCAACTTCATGTACCTCACGGGGCTGGAGGAGCCCGACGCCCACGCGGTGCTGCTCAAGAGCGAGAACAAGTGCTCGTTCGTGCTCTTCGTGCGTCCTCGGGACCCGCACAGGTGCGTGTCTGCGGTGCAGAGCTGCGGCCTGTTGGGGTTATTTGTGGGTGAAGCTGATGAAGCTGGTTATGTGAACACAGTGAGCAATGGGACGGCGCCCGCATCGGCCTGGACGGAGCCAAGGATCGGTATCTGGCAGACGACGCCTTCCAGCTGACGGACCTGTCTCCGGCCATGCACAAGCTGCTATCTGGCGTGGACAAGGTCTTCGTGCTGAAGCCCGACGGAGGCAGATACTCGCCGACCTTCGTGGAGGCGACGCAGCGCTTCCACAGCAAGTTCTTCGCTGGAGACTTCCTGGTCGAGCAGCTCCGTGTGGTCAAGTCGGAGAATGAACTCAACCGCATGAGGTTTGCCGCGGACATTGGTGCGCAGGGATTCGTCGACATGATGAAGTACACGCGGCCTGGCATGTCGGAGCTGGCGCTGGGGTCGACTTTCGAGGGATCCATCAAGAAGAATGGCGCGCTCTGGAACGCGTTCCCGAACGTCGTGGGGTCGGGATCGAATGCTGCGGTAATTCACTACTTGGCCAAGCGTGGCATGCTACGCGAGCACGACTTGGTGCTGGTTGACTCAGGATGCGAGGTTGCTGGCGGCTACGCTAGCGATATCACGCGCACGTGGCCTGTGGGTGGAAAGTTGTCGTCGGGACAGGTCACGATGTACGAGTTTGTGCTGGATGTCCAGAAGAAGTGCATCGAGCACCTGCGAAGCAAGATCGAGACCAAGGAGCCGATTACTTTGAACGAGCTGCACGACTATTCTGTGGACATCATGATGAAGCGGATGCTCGACCTGGGAATCTTGCGAAACAAGGGTGGACCATTCTCGCGTTCTGCTATTCGAGAGTTCCAGAAGTACAATCCGACGCACATTGGTCACTATCTGGGCATGGATACTCACGACACGCCGCACGTCACGCGCGGTGCGCCGTTGGTACCTGGCATGGTCGTGACAGTGGAGCCAGGTATTTACTTGCCGAAGAACGACTTCGACCTGCCTGAGGAGTTCCGTGGCATCGGCATTCGTATCGAGGATGATGTTGTGGTACGTTTCGCGCACGACGTGTCTTGATTGTGTTGCTTACTACTACTAGTACTGCAGGTAAAGTACTGTACGTGCTAACTTATCTGTCTATGGCTGCTTCCTACCAGATCACTGAATCCGGTATCGAGATTACGACATCTAACGTGCCGAAGGAACTGCAAGCGATGGAGGCATTGCGCTACGAGTAGAGTTATCTTCTCATTTACGCGCATCGGTGGGATCTAAGCTGCGGCAATAAAAATCCACCTTTGCTCAAGAGCCAACCTTTTGTCTCCGTTGCCGACCAGGCCAAATAATACTATTGTATGAGCGTGACGCCACAGCTCTCACTGCACCACACTACTTCTGCTGGTGCTCTTTCCTTTGGGCGTCTTTCTTCAACTGTCAGGGTCGGATTTGCTCCATTCTCGCAATATGTCGTAGTGGAGCTCATGGAAAGCCTCGTACTCTTGTCTGTGCACGCAAATCAAAACCAACGTGAGTGTTACGCCACCACAGTTAGTCGTGATACCAACGCACCGGAGTTGCGCGATTCTAGTTGCCCTCTCAATCCGTGGCAAACTGGACAGCAGAACAAGCTCTTCCTTTGGTGCAGTTGCCGGTGCTGCTATTTCGGCCTACAAGACACACACACCGCGCGAGTCACAAACAATGTTTCGGGGGCCAGCCGCCTAGTTGAGAGGAAAAAAGGATACCTGGTTGTTTTGGTTCGGCTCAGTCGACGAGCCAGCACGCACGGTATCTATTACCTGCGTACGGCCGCGACTGCGAGGGCGAACTCTACCACGCCGACGTTTGTCGTTTGCTTGCTCAGGCACAGGAGGTGGCAGAGCGATGGCAGCTTGAGCTTGTGTTTGTGCGTGTGAAGGACGGACAAGTGCTGTTTCGTCAACGCGGATGGTAGTCGCATTAGGCGGCGATGCAGCAGAAGCCCCCGCAGTAGGCTTCGCCTTTACAACCAGGCAGCGCAGCCGCGAGTCGTCCTTCTCCAGCGGCGCAAGGATCAAAAGACGGCCGTCATCAAGTAGAACCACCCCAGCCTGCAACACCAGCATCACAGGCCACCAAACATTACGCGTCAAAATCTCCACCACGCAAGGCCAGCCACTTTGCACTCATCCTCACCCGCTGTCGGACTTTGAGGTACTTGGCAAACTCCTGGAACGGAATGAGATCCCCGTGTGTCGCTGGCACCATAACCGTCTGCGGAGGCTGCACGCAGCAGCAAAGTAATAGCAGCAGCAACAATCGTTGCACCTGTCAGCTCCTGCCCACACACCACCAACCGAAATCCCTCCCAGTATTGCCTGTCGTACATGTTGTCTGCAGCAAGCAATGAGCTTGTCCACCTCAGAGTAGTCCATGCGCTTGACCACGTCCGCCGCATCGAGTCTGTGTCAACGCAGCCACCTGCAGAGTCAGCACCTCCAGCTCCAAACCTCTCAGCGATCGAAGCGTCAGCCGTGACACTCCACGAACTGCACCGCCGAAAAAAAAAAAGCACGAGCGCCTCCTTGGGCGCCTTATCCTGCAGCTTTACGCGGCGTTTTCGCCGCAAAAAAAACTCACCGGAGCGCTTCCAGTGCGTCTGAATCCACCGTCGGGTACGGCTGCGACGACGCAGCGTCCGAGGCGCCCACGCAGTCGAAGAGGTACTTGGACGACTTGTACACGCTGAACGCCACCATTTGCCCCTTATGTCAACAGCTCACTGTCAACTTGTCAGGTAGGACGATGAGTCGCTTCCTTTTCAACCAATCGCGTGCTCTCCCGCGATAAAGTACGTCAGTATTGAACTATACGAGGAGGGAAGATGGCGACCGCAGCAGCGCCGCGCATCCAGCGCCTGAGTCCGGACGTGGTGAACCGCATCGCGGCCGGGGAAGTGGTGCATCGACCCGCCAACGCAGTGAAAGAGCTGCTGGAGAACGCGCTGGACGCGGGGGCCACGCACGTGGCCGTCACGCTGAGCCAAGGAGGCCTCAAGCTGCTGCAGATCCAGGACAACGGGCGCGGCATCCAGCGCCAGGACCTGGAGATCGTCTGCGAGCGCTTCACCACCAGCAAGCTCAAGAGCTTCGAGGACCTGAAAGACATCAAGAGTTTCGGCTTCCGGGGAGAAGCGCTCGCCAGTATCTCGCACGTGGCGCACGTGACGATCACGTCCAGGACGGCGGACCAGCCCTGCGCTTACAAGTACGCCGAGATGCCAATGGATGCAATCGACTGTTGCTGCAATTTTGTTTTAAAGTGTTGACGATGGTGGGTGTTGGTGTTGCTGCAGAGCTTCATATCGTGACGGGAAGCTGGTGGCGAAGAAGCCTGGAGAGGCCAAGGATCCCAAGCCGTGCGCGGGAAAGAACGGCACGCAGATTGTGGTGCGTTTTGGACACCTCGGACCTGGTTGGTGAAAGCGATGAACTGATGAGGTGGTTGTGGGCTTGGCAGGTGGAGGATCTGTTCTACAATTTGAGTACGAGAAAGCAGGCGCTGAAAAATGCGTCGGAGCAGTACAGTCGGATCCTGGATGTGGTGCAGAAGTATGCGGTGCACTTTGGTGCGAAAGGTGTGGGCTTCGTCTGCAAGAAGGTACGGGGTGTTGACATGGGCAAATTAATGTTTTCTCATTTGTTACACTGATTGCTCTTGCCTCTTGTGTATTTTTGTTCTCCATTCCCCAGCATCGTGAGACTTCGTGCGGTGTCAACACGACGCAAAGCTCGTCTCAACTTGACGTGATTCGATCAATCTACGGCAGCAAGCTGGCCAGTGAGCTTACTCCGTTCGAGCATATTAGAGACGCAACGGCAGCAGGCTCGATGGACCTGCAGCGCCAAGTTCGTGGATACATCAGCAACGCCAACTACCAGTAAGTTCTGTCGTCACATGTATCCACTGATCCTTGGTGTCCAAATCATGCTGGGGTACGTTAATCCAACTGACGTTTTGGTATCGTGCTGAAGTCTGAAGAAAAGCAACTTTATCCTCTTTATCAACGACCGCCTTGTCGAGTGTCCATCACTCAAGCGGGCCTGTGAGTACGTGTACTCGCTGTATTTACCGAAGAACACACACCCGTTTATATATCTGAGCATGGATCTCCCACCACGCAACATTGATGTGAACGTTCACCCAACAAAACGAGAGGTGCGCATTGGATATGTGGACGCGATTACCAAGTGCGTGTTATTCATAACCTTTGTGCCGCTTTTGATGTTGCTCGTGTACGGTAGGTGCACTTTCTACACGAGGAAGATATCGTCGACTCGATCAGTCAAGCTATTGAAAAGCGGTTGAAAGGTAGCAATGAAAGTCGAAGATTTTCAGTTCAGCCGATCACCGCCATGCTGGGAGTATCCTTGGCAAACAACGGCGATGCGTCAGCTAAGCAACGCAGACGCGAAAGTGTCTTGGAAGAGGAAGGAAAAAAGGAGGAAGCAGAATCAAGCGATGAGGAAATGAATAAGCGTGAGAGTGAAAGTGAAGACGAAGCCGACCGGTCCGCCGACTCGATCGAGATTGATCTCAGCCAGAAGCCGACCCCGCCTTCGAAGAAGTACCAGCCGGCACTGGTAAGTCTTTGATTTGACCGCCAGTATGATCTCGTGTGCTCACTTTTGCTGTTACTTTTGTTGTTGCTTGGTGTGTGACTGTAACAGGCACCACAGCGTTTGGTGCGAACCGACCATCGCTCCAACACCATCGACAAGTACTGCTTTCTCGAGTCCCAGAGAACCCAGCTATCACAGTTATCCCAACTCCCGCAGTCAAGTTCCCAGGGCACTGCAGAAGACCAGGATACTAGCCCAGACAGGGCATCGAAGCGCGACGACTCCGTGGGAAGCGATTCCAGTGCGATGACGTCAAATGATCCTCGCAAGAGAAAGCTGTCGGAAATTCAGTCTAGTCAAGGTGCGAACTTGCGATTCCTACCTACCGTGTACACGTTGACCTCACTCTCACGCGACGCATTACGAACCACTAAAACCCGAACCAGAGGGCGAAGATGACCGCCGTGGAAGCCTGGAAGCCACTCAGAGTCCGCGGATGCTATCCAGTGTCCAGAACTTGGTGACCGTGATGCGACAAAAGAAGAACAAGGCACTTGCGCGGGTGAGAATTGTGTTATCTGTGGTGTCAAAAGCGCTTTCGGATCTGACTGATGATTGTTCCTGCGCACCAGCTCTTCCGCGAGCACAGCTTCGTGGGCGTCGTTGACAAGCAGTTCTCATTGCTGCAGTACCGCACGAAGCTGTACATCGCGCGACACGACGAAATCGCCTTTCACGTGTTCTACCAGCAGGCCCTGCTGCAGTTCGGTGAGATGCGGCCGATTACGCTGCAAACCCCATTTCCGATCTACGACCTGGTGCTCGAGGCGCTCAAGAACCCCCGAAATGGCTACGTCGAAGAGGACGGCCCGAGAGAGCAGCTTGCAGACGAGATCAAGACGCTGCTGATCACCAACGGCCCCATGCTGTTCGAGTACTTTTCACTCGACATCGACTCGCAGGGCCTGCTGCGGACATTGCCACAGCTTCTACCGGACCACGAGCCGTCAATCCATTCGCTGCCGGAGTTCGTGTTCCAGTTGGCCACCGAAGTGAACTGGGAGGAAGAGGGGCCGTGCTTCGAGAGCGTGGCGCAGGTGCTCGCTCGCTGGTACGGCGAGGTGCGGTACCCGGGCCACCCCGAGCGAGAGGCGTTGGTGCTCGAGCACGTGCTGTTTCCCGCGACCAAGGCCACCACGTTCTGCCCGCCCAATGAACTCAACGACACGCAGCTGATCACGCCCGTGGCCTGCCTCACCAACCTCTACAAGATCTTCGAGCGCTGCTGAGGAGCAAAGTTGCTGCGACCGTGCACGTCACAGATCCATCGTCCGGCCCCATGCGCAAACTCCGAAATGCAAGCAGTGTGGCTGCGAAAGTTACGTCAGCAGATGCAGGTTGCCTCAAGACGCTGCCAGCCACGAGAAGCGCAGATGACCGGGGTGTCCCGAGCAGCGGACACCTCAAGTCCCGTCCCGTTACAGCCAAGTCCCTTGTGGCTGTACAGTTCCGCACCAGCTGGCCGTCGTAATAATCAAACCGCACAATCATTTCCACCCACTCCACTTGCTTACCGTATGGTCCGCGGATGGGAGGAGGTCTCTCCCAGACAAAACTCGACTCGACGAAAGTCAGCGAGCGAGGCGGCGCTTGGGTCAGTCACTCCCCCTTTGGGCGCCATGAACGGCAGCAAGACGCACTCGGTGCATTTCGACCCGTCGGTGCGTGCGGACCCGGACAGCGGGCGCTCCACGGCGTCGACGTCCGCGTCTGCGCCCCCCGCCTCGGCCCCCGCCAAGCGCAACAGCGTCGTGCGCAAGATCATGCAGCAGACGATTGGCGAGCAGTTCGAGGACACGACGCTGCCGGCCGTGCAGAGCTTCGTGGCCGGCGTGGAGAGCTACTGCGCGAGCACCGAGAGCCTGGCCAGCCTGGGCAAGTCCCTGTACATGTCCCCCGCGCTGGTGTTCGTGGTGGACGAGGCCATGCGCGTCATTCTCTGGAACGACTGCGCCGTCAAGCTCTGCGGCTACTCGAGGGAGGACATGGCCGGCCGCAACCTGCTCACGGAGCTGCCGTACCTCGTGCCCCCTACGACGGCCAAAGCGCTAGCCGATGCGCTGGCCCATTGTGTGCGAGGAGCGCCCGTGACGAGCCTCATGCTGGAGCTGCTCGCCAGAGACCAGACCAAGATCACGCTGCTCGGGTCGTGTACGCCACTGGTAGGGAACCCCGTCGGGGCCGGCATGCTGGTGCTGGCGCAGGATCTGACCCACTTGCCATTCGCGGTGGTGGACAAGAAGGCGCTGGCTGAGACGCCCGCGGTGCTGGATCAGACTCAAGGAACACGTACGTATTATTATTTTTTTTTTTGGGGGGGGGAGTCTTTTGTGTTGTTTTGGTGGGGGTGAAAGGCTGCTGAGGATTTTATTTTATTGTCTTGTGTTGGATGATGTAACAGCTTCAGAGACGCAGATGGTTGCAACGACAAACGCGGAGGTGCCTCCTGTGCAAGTTGCTGTGCAGAACGCAGCTCCGGCTCCGGCTCCTGTGCCCGCTGCAGTGGCGTCTAACGCGTCGACGATCCCTGGATGGAGCGAGATTGCGCCGAACTACTCGATTGAATGCGTGCTTGGACAGGGGAGTTATGGACAGGTGGTGCGTTGCAAGCACCTACCGACTGGAGAGATCGTGGCGATTAAGAAGATCCAGAACGTGTTCTCGGACCCGATCGATGCCAAGCGCATTCTTCGCGAATTGTGCATCCTGCGTCAACTACGGCATCCCAACATTGTGCAGATTCGTGAAATTATCGCGCCGCTGGATATGGACCACTTCCAAGACCTTTTCGTCGTGTTCGAGTACTTGCCGTCGGACCTGGAGAAACTGCTCCATTCGCCTCAGTTCCTTACTGCCGAGCACCTGCGGTGGCTACTGTTGGATCTGTTGAAGGCACTGAAGTACATGCACTCAGCGGAGATTGTGCACCGCGACTTGAAGCCGGCCAATGTGTTACTGAACCTTTCACCTGTAGCCATCAAGATTTGCGACTTCGGCTTGGCCCGTGGGCTTTCTTCATCGGCGTCCACTACAGGACGCAAGCGGAAGCGTTTGGGCGATGGTTCTACTCCAGACGAGAGCACACTACAGGGTATAGGCGTGCACCCTCGTACACCTGCGCGCCGTATTCAACGTCAACTCACAGAACACGTGGTCACACGTTGGTACCGTGCACCCGAGATTATTTTCCGCGACCACGACTACTCAGCCGCTATCGACGTGTGGTCGGTACGTGTCATTCCAGTGTTTTTACTTGAGGTGATCGAGTTGCAGGGCTAAGTTGTGGGTGGTGATTGCTGTTGCTTCTAGGTCGGATGTATCTTTGCTGAACTACTGAGTATGCAGAAGAGCAGTGTGCCGTCACACTACCAGCGAGAACCACTTTTCCCTGGGGTTTCATGCTTCCCTCTTAGTCCTGGTGCTGGCCAGGTAGCGTTGCCGCAGGATAGCCGTGATCAGCTGAACACGATCCTTGACGTGCTTGGCACGATGGAGGAAGATGACATCGCAGAAATCGCAGACCCCGACGTGCAGTTCTATTTGCGCAGCCTCCCGCCCCGACCAAAGCGCAACCTGCAGGAAATGTATCCTGGTGCCGAACCCGAGGCGATTGACCTGCTTACATGGATGCTCAAGATAAACCCGAGCAAGCGCGCGACCCTAGATGAAGCGCTGTCACACAAGTACTTGGCCAGTATTCGGTCGCTCGAGGAAGAAATTGTGGCCCCTGGTACGATTCAGCTCGAGTTCGACGAAAAGAAGATGAACGTGACGGAGATCCGCCAACGAATGGTGGCCGAGATTCGATTCTATTACCCAAACGCCGGCACCAGCGCACCAGCGAGCTCTTCTGCACGGGGAGCGCAGCCGAACGGTGTCGTTAGCAAGAAGGCTAAGCAAGGTTGAGAAACACTAGCAACTACTCGCGGACATACAGTACTAAACACAGAAGAAGTAGTAGATTTCTAACCTCAATTCAAGTTCTTGGTTCGACTTGAGTTTTCACGACCTAATGCGTCTCATGGAAGGTTAATAAATGACAATTAGTAGTACATGTACACACGCCTTGTTGCGTTACTGTTTGTGGGAACTAGTTTGGATAAGTGTGTACCCTGTATCTATGAGAAGTTCTAAGCTGTCATGGCGATCTGTTTTCTAAGTTGTGGCAGCATTTCAGACGATCTTGGCAGCATTCTCCAATAGCTTTGTCCGATATCCGTGAAAGTACAATATCAGTGGATTGTACAGAGCGAACGATTGTGGGTTGCTCGCCAGTCTCTCGATCACTTGCATTGCAGTCGTTTCGTCCGCATTCCACTGCCTGAACAAGTCCCTCTTTTTGGTCACGTCTTGGAGCGCAGCCCTGAGCTTCTTCGGCTCCACCAACGCGTTCACCTTGGTAGCACGCTCTGCTAGTTTCATTCTGTATCCGTTGTACGTAACCACAAGGAAGTTGTACTTGGCGAATGTGACCTGATTCGCCGACAGCCTCGTGATAACTTGCCTGGAGACGGTAGCATCTGCATTCCACAGCTTGAACAAAGCTCTCATCGTAGCCACATCACTCATCGCCGCATCAAGCCTCGACGGGTCGACCAAAGCGTTAATTTTCGAGGCAACAGAGCTCCTCGCTCTCTCTTCGTTGACTGCACCCTCGTGGCTTCTTAGAAACCTGCCCTCCGTTAGAGCAGCGTCAAACGACTGAACGGAGCTCGCCGGGCTTGCTTCGTCCGTGTGTACACACTGTTCCCGAGGAGGAAAGCCGCAGCCACCAGGAAAGCGTTGCCTGTGCGCATGGTTGGCGGAAAGGGGGGGGGGGACAACCTACAGAATGGCACTAACGATGTCAGAGTTTGGGCCTTCGAAGCAAATCGCAGGGCGTATCATGCGCCGGAGTTTGTCTCTGATTACTTTACCACAGGGCGAAATCGGCGTCGGTACATCCCGATTGGGTAAAACGATCGCCCAGCCCTCGCTACGATCGCTGGTGACACGACCCTAGGCCCGCTGCGGCTTGCAAGCTTCGCCTTCGCTTGCTAGGAAGGTCCTGGGTTTGCATCCCCGTGCTCCGCACACGGTATCGAAACCACAGGCAGGCTCGCTGCGCTCGCTTTTGCCTAACCCTACGCGGTATTCGATCTCGTATTTCCTTCGTTGTGGCTTCGAGCGGTTCACCGTTGTCTGTAAGTAAGCTTACTCCCAACTTGACTCCAACCAGGGCAAGAGCATTACACATTTTAGCCAATCATACCCGAAATCATCGGAGTCCCAACTGTTTCC
>LGTU01000491.1:0-45560 GCA_001314425.1 Phytophthora pluvialis | reverse complement strand
AAAAGATGATGTTGTATTGGTATAAGAATGCATGTTCCTCTAGTGATTACCAAGACGCAGCATTGTTGTGCCTGCTGTGGTACCTGTTTGGACGAGCTTCAGACCTGTCGCTCGTCCGCAGGCAGAACCTCTCCGTTGACGCAGCCGAGGTGTTCTTCGTGCGCTTCATCCGAATGAAGACGTCCGAAGAGCAGGGGTTGTCGCTGTTCCCAGACGCCGACTTCGTCACCTTCCCGCTGCACGCGATCGCTGTGGCGCTTATCACGCAGCCCGCTCGGTCCGTTGCCTTGGTCGACAACTTGCCCGAGATCCCGGTCGAAGCCGCTATCGTCGGCGACTCCGCTGGTGGAAATTCTGAACCACCCCGACGAATTTGCCGCCCTTGACGCTGCAGCCCCAACTACCGCTGCCGATCCGAAGCCCGCCGCTGCTGTTCCGACGGTATACTCCCACGTCAACCGTCTGCTGAACCGCGTCGCGCCTGCTGCTGGAGTTGTACAACCGCTGACGTCGCACTCGTTTCGACGCGGTGGTGCACAGCAAGCGAGCGGGTGTGAAAGCCTCACGCACCGCTGGATCTTTGACCGCGGGGCCTGGAATATGTCGACAACAAACAAGGGGTTCAACTACATCTTCAACACAAGCAGAGAAGATCACATGGTCAGTAAGGCACTCAACGGGTACGACACGAAGGCCGCAGTCAATTCGCTTGACTTGAAGCCGTTTGACGCGGAGACGAAGGAGAAGATCGCCGGTGTCCAACGTTCGCTGTTCAAAACCTGCTACAAGATGGAGAGCCCCAAGTACAACCTGAGTCAGCAAGTAGCCGATGTGCTCACAGCTTACCTCATCTTGCACAACCCCCTGATGAAGAGGCTCGACGCCGATGCGCTTGCCGTCGGACGACTGGAGTCGGCAGCTGTGAATGGCGGCGCGTCTGTGGCTGAGCTTCTTGCATGGTCTTCACATCTCGCCACCTGTGGAAGCACCATGCCAAGCCAAGAACAAACTGCCACACTGCACAAGGAACCAAGCAACGAGAGCAAGATCATCGACCATCAACGCAGTGTCATTGACTAGTTAATGACACACATCAAGCGTCAAGACGAGCACGTAGACAACCTAGAAGCTAAAGTGGACGGAACGCCAGCACAAGACAAGAACAAAAAGCGTCAGCAGAAACCCAACCAAGATGAAGACAAACCCAAGCGCAGACGGACGTCGGTGACTTACCGTGGTTCGCATGGTACGCGCAGGAGCCGCAGTGGATGGCAGATGCGCCTAAGAGGCAGCGATCGAATGCCAAGCAGCTCGTCGCCTTGATGAAGCCGTTCGTCGCCGACGATTTGATGCTGGACTCAAGCGCTGACGATTGCTGCGACCAAGTCCTGTCGCTCGGGGAGATGGCGGAGGCAGCCGTGCTAGCCTATCTCAGCGCCCGCAAAATCACGTCGCGCGGCTCCACCGCCATTCGCAAGCATCTCCACGAGCTGTACTTGAAGGGCGACTTAAACGCGAAGATCACCCGGTACCTGCAGCTTCGACGGGCTGCTGCCATTCAAGATCCTGACCGCCAAGATGCCCTCGAACCTGTGCCAAAGCCGTAGCCGTAGGTAGCAAAACCCGGCGCAAAGAGATATCACGCACACCTCACAATCAAACCTAATAAATAGTCTATTACATGTTAGGCACTGTGAGATACAAGGGTATCGCCTTCGCGTACGTGTGCTCCACGGTAATAAAAGCTGAATGAAGGAGTGTCTGCCGTCTATGCCCTCCACGTGTCCGAACGATTGGCTCGGAGAATTGTTGGTCTGTCGAATATAGACGGAAAACCCTGTCGGGTATAGTCGTAAACCCTTGAAATGCAGGAGGAAAAGCGAGTATACCAGAACAACCTTGTCGATTTTAGCCGAAAAACCTTATAGAGTATGCGGCAACGGAGCGTCACAAATATCCGAAAACATTTTCGAATCGTGATCGAGGATGGCAGACACGCAGCGGCAGCGAACGGTCGCCGAGAAGATCGAGATCACCGAGACGGTGAAAGCACACGGATGGAGCATCGCTGATGCGTCGAAGATCCTGGAGCTTCCGCGCACTACGCCGAAGAGGTATATCGATGAAGAGGAGATGCTACGCTCCACGACTGTGGACCCATCTTCAAGACGAGCAGCATGTCCGGGGAAACGAGCTCCAACTCATGAGTTCGATCCGGGGTTGGTAAACCCCATCACGGAAAGGGCGAAGGATTGCAAGCGGATGTCGCGAGGTGACATAATTGCGGAGTGCTTGCGCAGGGTCCCAGGATTTGCTGACAAGAAGCCATCAGCTCAGGGTTCATGGGTCNCCATCAGGTTGCTGACCTCATCGTTCTTTATCCCAAGAAGCCGAAGGCACCAGGTTCACAAGGAAACACTCAGGTGGCTGTGACGACTATACCCGAAAATACCCAAGTGGAGGTGACGAGAATACCCGAGAAAACCCAAGTGGAGGTGTCAATCGTGGTCATTGATGAAGATGAAGAGGAGGAGAAAAGTATAGCTTTTCCAAGCATTTGCGATAACAGCGGCAGCCTTCCAGTGTGTGAAACTATGGCGATAGCCTTTAGACCTGACACAGACGTGTACATGCTCCGGGTTACGGAACGGGATTTCAGATCGCTGGAGCCTAAAGGCTGGTTGAACGACACGGTGATTTCATATGTCATACGTGAGTATCTGGAGCCACACCACCTGACCTTCAATTTCGATGGCCAGTTCTTTGGAACACTCCTCGCGATATACCGAGCCAACAAACAGAACGTGCAGAAGACCCATCAGAAAGTGTGTGGTATTACGGCTCGGTTCCCGTACGAGAAGTATCGCACTGTGTTGATCCCTGTGTGCATGGACCTGCACTGGAGCTTCGTGGTTATGAGGAACCCAGCGTATGCCATTGAGTGTGTCAAACCCTACATGCTACACGTCGACTCACTGCTGTACCACAAGGCAGACACAGTCAAGCGGGTTATAGGAGGGTACTTCCGGAAAGAGGCACTGGAAAAGTACGGCAAAAAGGGATTTAATTATTCTGTCAAGACTCAGCAAACCAAGCCGCCCCAGCGGAACTAGTACGACTGTGGAATTTTCATGCTTTACCTCATGCGCCAAGTCAACAGAGTGCTAGTACGTACCAAGGGTCGGCTTCTTGCGATGGAGTCTTCTGCCTACATCTGCAGCGTGCCAAAGGAAAAGAAGCACAAGCTGAACTGCAACGCCGTGCGCATGGAGTTCACGAAGCTATTTCGCAACGATAGTCCCCTGCAGGCCGAAACATAGGCTAAAAGCACGTTTAACAAGAGGGGGGAGAGATAAGAGGGCAAATACATCGTCTATTGCATGTTTAGCACGACTCACAGTAGTTAAGAACCAACATAAAAACATAGTTCCGCAGCAGGGTACCGGCACTCTTCGCAGAAGCGGCAGGACAGCGCCCTTGGCGCTGTAGTAGCACGTGACTAGCCTCCACCCAGTAGTGAGTTATGGCGACGGCCACATGCTAGTGAGGCGGAGGCGGGAGCTCCAGCTCGTACTGAGTCGCAAGTCTGTGCGTCCTGAGAGGGTAGGCGGCTTGCGCAGTTGGGCTGAAAAAATGCGGAATGAGATCCCAGCTTTGCTGTCGGCGACGGCCCAGCCTTGGTTCTCTGTTGTGTGGCTGTCAGCCACTTACCGGTAGCGTGTCATTGCGCCAATATGTGGCATGATTGTATTGGTAGATAATCTACCAATAGGCGCGCATTGCTGCGACAGTCTGTCGCCGGTGACCTTAATAATGGACCCCGCCACGAAAATACAGGGCTCACTGTTGAATTTACCAGCTCGAGAGCACATGGCTCTCGGCTCCAAGTTGCATGTTTTTCGTTTTTCGCTTTTTTAAGCCCATAGGCCGTTACAGGCGAATCTGAGCCGCCTATAAAATAGGCTAAAGCAGGCGCTCTCCTGCTACACAGCATCTATCATATCCCCCAAACACAAGCAGTACCATGACTATAAACTTAAGTACATTGGCCTTTCCTCTCAACATGTACCGTGATTTTAGTACAGGTCGGAGTGGTCCTCTGGTCGGAGAAATTTTGGTATGGATGTTGCTTGATCGGGGCTTGCGTTTCTGTATATATGCTAAACTTCAGCAAATCCGTCGGTCCCGGACTCATGGACGTCTCCACGAACATGGCTTCAACTCGTTTAAGCACTTAGCAAACAGCGTATATTGCTCAGTTTCCATCGATGAGTCGCTGAAGTTCACTTCGAAGTCCTTCTTCGTAGCTCTCGTTCAACGCCGCGTTCATGTCGGCCATTCTCGTGTGTCCAACCGACTCGAGCCCTTCAGTCAACGAGTTGATCCTCGAGCTAGTCGTCACGACTCTCGAGGTCTAGTCTCTCGTCTCATTCGCGAAGACAGAGCCGGGCACCACCGTTACGGAAGCGACTTGTAGCGCCTTACTGAGCTCCACTTCCTCGGTCGAAGCGTCACACACTTCCACGATCACTCGTCCAGCACGTACGGTGCATTGGTGTCTAGCCACCCGTATATTTTGGTCTTGATCGGGAACGTCTTCTACCAGAACGACCGCTTCGTCCGACAGTGCCCCGCGAATGCTCGTCCTTGTCAGCGCCAGATGACCTGAAAGTCGTCGAGCCGAGGACACGATGCTGGTGGTGTACGACTCTTCCACGCACGTCACGCCTAACGGTATCACCTCACCAGTGTCCTTTAGTGTCAGTGTCCTATCTTCCAAGTCGATCACAGCTCGGAACGCTAGCAACGAATCCGTCCCCAGCGTGGCGTCCACATGGAATCGATCTACGACCACAAAGGGAAGCGTCTTTCCCAGAGACCCCAGTGTAATCGGGAGGTCAATCATTCCCCGTACTCGAGCGGCATGACCCGTCACGCCTTCTAGACCCCCCCCCCAAGTACGGCCTCAGAGGTTCCGCAGTCCGGCCAATACGCTTCAGGATCTTCCTGTCGACTAGGCTAGCAATTGTTCCGGTGTCAGTTACCAGTTCGGATGGACAGCAATCGATAAATTCGTTCGACACCGCTTCGACACCACTCACACTGCATATGACTCGCTTCCCCTCGGAAATTACACGTTCCTCACCGTCTAGGGCGTCTTCACCAGGCACTTCACGGAGACCCGGTCGTCGCCGCTTTTTCCGAGGGTCCTTGTGTGACATAGTGCCCCGGGGTTTCCGGGGGAAGCCGACCGTCCCCGCATAATTTGAGGATCCCGATCTCCTCGTACAGTGATCGTCCAGTTCCCAAGAGGAGAGCTCCAGAGAGGGAGCGCAGCACGGCTGACGACCGCAGACAGTGCGGCCATAGTGTAGCCAAGTCGGACATAGTGAAGCCAAGTAGTTAGGCAGATCCCAGGATCTACCATATGTTTAAGCGTCGCCCGAGGCCTTCGGGCAGGGACGATGCTCAATTCAGTCTTACTTTTCCCCTCAAGCGCGCAGAGCTCGTTTCCAGCAACTAGAACCATAGGAGATGGACGCGGCATCGGGGATCCGCACTAGAAGACTGAACCCCCGGTAAATTCGATATCACCTTTGCGAGGGTTTCCCCCAGGAAGCTCGGGCATTTCACATTTGTTACCCTGGAGTGCGGTCTAGCTGTCACAGGAGTGGCTTTTCATATTCTCAGGGTCTCGTCCAAAACTATTAGCGGCCATCGCCGGTGGAGTCTCTCTTCGAAAGAACCAGTGTACATATTTTTGTTGCGTATTAATCGCACCCCGGGAGTCTGATAGCACTCCCCGGGTGATTGTTTGTTTAACTACCCACCAGCGTACTGTACTAGGTCGGGACTCTAAGGGTTCTCAGTGGTTNGCAGGGTGCACACGTGTTGTCCAGGAAGGAGACACTAAGCAGCCGCGGGGCGAAAGTTCCAAGCGCTACGTCACACATGCACGCTCCGCTCGGTTTCTCAATACCAAAGCAAAACTGTCTGCTGCTACGAAAGAGTCTATACGGCTTGAAGCAGAGTGGGAAGCTCTGAAACGACACCATTCACAAATTTCTACTCGAAGTGGGATTCGTGAGAAGCAACCTCGATCCATGTCTGTACTTTCGACGCAGTAATGGCAAGCTGACAGTTCTGGGACTCTACGTTGATGATGTAGTGGTGGTCAGTCAGCAAAAGATTGATTCGGACTGGGCGATGCAGAAGTTAGAATAACAATTTGTGATCAAGGACATGGGCCCCGCCAAGAAATGTCTTGGGATCCACATCGATCAAAGGGATGACGGCACATATCTGCACCAGGCATCCAATATTGACAGCTTGCTGGTGAAACTCGGCACGGAGAACTGCCGTCCGGTGGCGACACCAATGGAGTCAACCCGAGACCTACAGAATGAGGACTCTGAGCCATTTCTCGATTATGCGAGAGACAATTGGTTCACTACTATGGCTCAGCATGTGCACTCGCCCAGATATTACGATGCCGGTGAATTATCTTGCGCGGTTTGTCTTCGCTCCTACCACTGCACAATTGACTGCTGTGGAACGAATCCTGCGGTACCTTCGTGGGTCTCGAGAACTGAAGCTCATGTTCCCTCGGCCTCAAACACCACACTCACATGTGGATATCGCCATCTACAGCGATGCTGACTGGGCTGGTGCGAAGGATGCCAAGTCCACGTCCGGTGGCTTACTCACAATGATCAATATGCCCATCGCTTGGTACAGCAAGAAGCAAAGTACCGTAGCCTTGTCCACTGCGGAGGCTGGACATATCGCTGGGGCTACAGCGGTGCAGGGCTGTCTTTGGGTGAAACAACTCATCCATGAGCTCGGGTTACACAACAAAAACGATGTCGTCGTCTTCCACGTCGACAATCAAAGTGCGATAAAAATATGGTGAACGACGTGACCACGGCCCGCATGAAATACATCAACATAAAATTTCACTTTATACGCGACGCCATCCGTAAGGAAGGTATCCAAGTTCTCTACTGCCCGACTGCGGAGATGAAGACCGACATCCTGACTAAGTCACTGGGTAGCATCTTGCACAGCCGCAATGTGGCCATGCTAAAGTTGGTCATACCAGCACTAAATTGTTTTGCCACGACGGTCACTGTCGAGGAGGAGTGTTGGCGATCGCAGCTTGCGCAACTTTCGATGATACAGTGGCACCACCAACGACTCAAAACAGCATGGCGACAGTAACATACTACACACAGTCTCAGGACCGAAACCAACGTCGAGAGGGCTCGACGGTCATGCATGTAGAGCTAGTCTCGGAAGGTAGCTTGCCATATCCCTTTCATATTCATTCTCAATTCTACTCAGTGCGAGGCACTGATACCGGTAGCAACCTTGACTTCAACCAAGTAAGCCTCCCTTCACTCGGCCCCTCGTATTCTGCAGGCCCAAAAACCTCGAGCTGCTCCAGCGTCACAGTCAACACTGGATCACGCTGGTACTTGACTCCCAGCCCGGCTCGGGTCGACATCCCTAGTTCCTTGATCCTCTTGTCCCAGTCCAGATGCATCCTCGTCACGTGTTTGCCCGGTAGCGCGAAGCTGTTCACGACGTCCGCGGGCTCTCCGTCAACGGCGTTGGACTTTCGTGATTGCCCATAAGCACGAGGCCTGCCAGCGCCAGGTGGGTGGAATCATCCGTCACTTCGTAGGAGAAGCGATAACTCTCTAGGGGGCGTTCCTAGCCGGGATCGCAATCCGAATCCCTCCTCTGTGAATGGTCAATTTGGACTTTCGGGTCTTACTTGTATAACCCAAGCGTACCCCCTGCGATCCGAGTATGGGATCGCCGGATCGCACGGCGCCTTGACATTGGTGCCAGGCCGCATTGTATGCAAAGATGCACGTAAGCAAATTACATTAGGAAACTAGAGCTCATGCTCTACCCGCTATGCTTATCGGTATATTTTTACGTTTGTATTGGGGCGCGCAGAGCAATCAACAGATTTATTTTATGAATCTCGCTTTTTATTTTAATTTTAAAATAGTTTTTGCTCCTTGACTGCATTCTGTGAGCTGGATCGCAATCCGGTTAGGAACTACGGGATCGAGACCCGAACACATCTGAGAACTGTCGCCTTGCCCTTCGGATCGCGACCCCGGTTAGGAACAGCCCTAAGGGTGCGGATTTCTATCGAGTAACTCGCGGGATTGTTTTCGAGTACAAGGTCCATGCGGGGGCCCTTCGAGTAAATAATTTCATTAACAATTTCAGACAAAATAAAAGTGGACTACCGAGTAGTACCAATATTGATATTGCTTACCCTCTCAACACACAGACCGACTTGGCGATCGGAAGAGGTCATGTAATTTTGTTTGAGCACCCCCTGACTTGCAAACATGCTCTCGCAGAACTAATGCATTAGTGCTACGTGCTACGTGGACAGATTGATCAAATTCGACGCAAGTATTCATGTGACTGCAAGTCTGTATGCGAAAGCGGTTGGATATGTGAGCATCTCCTTCGTACGTTGTCTCTCCTCGGCAACCTCAACATGGATGATGCTCTGCGCGCTTTGCATGTTCGCCGTGTGTCAGGACTCCAACCGAAGTCTCGAGGAGCTCTCGTGCGTGATTCTAGCGACGATCATTTTTTCACTGTGAACAACCTGATCCGAGTGTTTACGAAGACTCCAGGGCGTTGTCTGCATGTGTCAAACATGCGCGAGTTCTAAAATTATCGAAATCGAAAAGAAGACTCGCGAGAATCTTGCCACTAGAGTGACCGCGTGGCAAGAAAATGGGGGGATACGCCTGGCCAGTTCGCCTATTCCGACGGAGAGATCATTGTGATTCAATGTGAGGAGATCGCCAAACGCGCTTGCGCGCAGCCAGTCCCTGTGCCTCAACATCACAAATACGCCAGAGTAGCATTGTTTTGGATCGATCCTGCGAGGTATACTCGTCAAAGATCCATCGATAACAACATGATTTGATTACCTTTTCTAAGGAAGCCGTACGTGGTGGGGCAAAGAACAGTTCATTTAGAAGTTAAGCCAGGCCGCGCGAAGATCACCCGTGTATCGGAGCGGCGGCCCGAGAGGTGGCTCGGAGAGGCTACACCCAGGGACTGTGGACGGGTTAAAAGCGAGCGAGCTCTCGACGGCGATCCCGCTGCTCTTCTCCTCGGCGCGAACTCCAAATGGGCTGCTTAAACTACTGGTGGTAAACCATGCTGGTGATGCAGGGACTTGCTCCCCCCACACCCGCTGGACAAAACCCACCTTACAAACTATCTACGGCCATTTACCCATCAAACAGCATCTCCGTGTCGTTGTTGTTGGTCGTGGTGTAGATGGTCTTGTGGGTCTTGACCTCTTCCGTCTTCCAGAAAAATCAATTTTCGCGTCGCAGGCTCCTCGAGAATTTTCTATTTAAACCTCCGTATTCAGTGATTCAGCTTTTACTCGAAACAAAGCTTTTCCCAATCGCTAAGTTCCAAATCATTTTCGTGATTCTTGGTAGTAATTGGACATCCTCTCCCCTTTCAGACTTTAGGGTTCGTTGCCATACCCATACTGGCGATACCAAGTTCGAGCGCAATGTCCAAGAGAGTCTTCTCGGATGCTGGTAGCGTGTTCGGCATTTAGGGAACCACGTGATTATTGGTAGTAACGACCGACTACACTTCCAAACTGAAATGGAGGAAACATGTTTCGAGCTCGTATGGGCATCCTTCTCGCTTTCCGGCTTTAGAATTCGTCGTCAGTTCCGTGTTGGCGATACCAGCTCCGTGCGCAATTGTAGAACCCCAACAATGAAACAGAAATGCTGCTATTTTTAAAATCCACATCATCTTTCATTTTTTTTCGATTAACCGACCTACCAAATTGGAAATTACCATGGGAAGGAAATGTCATGTGTCGTAGGTCACGCACGACAAGGGTAAATATTAAAAAAAAAAAAAAACTTACTCGGAGTTACAACATAATTCGACTGACGAAGGTAGTCGGCTAACATATAAGTGCAGATCTTGTCGAGGATGGTGCGTTGTTGTCGTAGTTATTGTGAGTAAATCGGTCTTGGCGCGCAGATATCGTGGTCTTGATAACTTGAGCCACGGTGGCAGTGCACCTTACTTGTTACCGCTCGCTCAAGGACGTCGACGCGTTTGAGAACATTAAAATTTTCACGCGAACGGGTTGTTGCGCTGTCTACTCGAAGACGATGTCGTTGGACTCGTCCTCTCGCAACCGTTTCCTCCCCACTGCACTGGTGCTGACGTTGGCAGTATTCGTGTTTTCATCCTGAGACAGCAGGTCACTCACGAGCTGCTCAAGACAGTCTATCTCTGCTTGGTACTTTGACACCTCCTTTCTGCGAGTATCAAAGGCTCCACCAGTCTTCGTAATTTGTACGAAGGCATCAAGCCCTCGACCGTCAGCCTGAAACGTAAGTGCCCCCTTGATTTTCTGTCGGAGTAGTTTAGCTCGAGCTCGAGCATCGCCAATGCCAAAGAAGCCACAAATCTTGAAAGCGGCGTCCGGGCCTTGAAGAAACTGCACGATTTGAGCCGAATCGGGAAAGTTCATGGCTGAGATTTCCCACGTAAACGGCTTCTTGGATTCTTCGACCTTTTCAATCAGCCACTGACGACGTTTGGCAGCAATCGAGGCAAGTGCAGAACGAATCTCCGACAAATTTGCGTCGCTAACGCAATCTGAAAGCGTATCGATGACGGGACGGAGAAGGCCTCCACCGACCTTCTTTAGTAAGGCTGACAGGTTGAGAAATACCTTGGCACTTTTGCACGCCATCGCGTGGTTCAATAGTGCGATAAGCTTACCCGAAGCAGCAAACTTGTCTGCGTGAGTGGAATTCCACAACCGAGTTTTGCCAAGAGCAAAAATAACAAGATCAGCACGCGCAGTGGGGTCATCACTGAAGACGTCAGCGAGCTCCAAAGCTCGATCCAAGCGAGTCTCGGACGATTTTACATCAATAGCGCTCAGTATCGCACCGCTCACATCTTCCCAGCCAAATCTCTCCACAAGTGTTGCAAACCATGGCAGGAACAAGGCCTTTTCCTTCTCCTTCAGATGTGTAACGCAGTTCTTGACAAAGGTGTCCGCTAACTTCACGTCGCCCGATTCAATTATACCCGTTCCTAACTTTCGGCAGAGAGGTAGAAGATCAACGTTCTTTTCTGCTGTCTTGAGATTGTGAGCAAAAGAACAGTATTTCCCTTGGCCTCCGTCACTGCTAAGCAGGAATTGGAGCGTCGCGACGCTAATGAAGGCGTGCGAGAGAATGATGGGCACAGAAGGCAATGCTCCGAACAAATAGACTGCGTGCGCGATATCAGCGGAACCGGGCCAGCCAACAAGAGCAAAGCGTTCAAGTCCTTTAGCCAAGGTTCCGTCCGCATTTCCCCATAGTTCGCGCAGTGATTCGTTGCCAGGATTCAAGAAATTGAGTACATTTGTCCAGTTGACGAAATGCATGTTGCCTCGGTCGATCTTCCCACCGCTGATTGAATACCAACACACCGCCTGCTTCTGCTCCGAGGAATCACTGCAACCGAAAGCGGGGACTCCAAACCCAAGCCGAGCCAGATAGAAAATTAACTGCGTTGCCGGAGGAAGCAGCTTATTCGCATCGAGCAGCAACTGGAGTCGATCTCGGTCCACATCGGAGAGTGCGTTGACTCCGGCAGATTCAACCTCTGTCTGTGTCAGCGACTTCGAGAGCATAAGTGCAAGAATCTCGTCCTGCTCCCCACTTCTGCCACTCCCCTCGCCGGTCTCTGCTTCTCCATAGCTTTGATTATCAGCGTTAACACCATTTGGTCCCCCTTTCAGCTGCTTAACAGCCTCAGCGAGTTCCATCCTCAGCAAGTTGCGATTGTGATGGCGAGCAGTAAACGGCATCTCCAACGGCAAACACAGCGAGTAAATCATGACCAAACAATACCCACTCGTCACTTCCTCCATCGAGCTCGACGCTCCAGCAGCATACACCACATACTGTGGCTTGAAAGCGGACCCCCCACTCAGTTTGCCCATATCGTAGCGGAACTCCTTCCCCGTTTCCTCTTTACACACCACCCAGTCTCCTCCCGTATACTCGGACGGCACCACCACCACGAGAGTCGCGACCGAGCGTCCAATCTCGGGGTCTTGCTGCTTGTCCAGCCTCCCGCCAGCCCCCACCACCATCACCTTAGACAGCATCGGCTGCAGCACCACGTCCTTAAACCCGAGTCTCTGGGAACTTGTCTCTGCCAGCGCCTGGACGCCTGTAGCCCACGCCGGGTTCTTCGTTCCGATGAGGTGGGGGAAGATCATCCAGACGTTTGCCTGCTCCTTCAAGCCGGGCTTCACGAGCTTCTCGGTCACCTCCTGACACAGAGGGACGGGCACGGAGCCCACGCCCTCCACGGCGAGGCCTGGCACGTCGGGGAGGGCGGAGGCGGCGTCTCCGAAGGTGACTTGTCCTTGGCCTTGTGCTCGACCGAGCAGGTCACTGATCCGTCGAGGCACTTGGCCACGTGGGATGAGCCTGTCAGTGGGTCGTCCGATGGGGTAGAACGGCCACGAGTCCCGTACAGGCTTCATGGTGGGGTAGCTGGGGACGCTACTGCTGTCGCTGTAGTAGTCCATTGCGCAGAGTGAACGTTTCCGTTTGGCGGCGAATCTGAGAATGAGGCAACTTCAAGCAAGGATACAAAATTGCGCGCGCCACATGTTTTGATGTGAGTCATTACGCGGACATCTATTTTACTACTACTATTTGTGAAAGTTTTTTTGTCAGAGTGGTCTACTGTCTCCTTCGTTATCACGACGCCGTAGGTAAGGTGTCTGGAAAACGCATTGTATCCAAAGCTCCCTACTTGATCATGCAGATGGGCCTTCTGTGCGAGCAATCAATTCTTCTTCTTTTTTTCTGCTTACAAGTAGACTTCGTTGCAAGGATTTCGTACTAGTACAATGAAGTGTATTTGTATTTGTTGCGCTTATGGTGACTACGCCTTTATGGTGTCGCGTACGGGTCCCATGCCGGAGCCTAAACCCGCCGTAGCAATGGGTGTGAAACTATGGTAAAGCGACGAAGCACAGCAACCAGTAACGAATCATAGGGCTGTCTAGCTAACTCGGTTAAATGCTCTTATTTACGTTCCCTTCCAGTATTGTGAGAACGCAATCCACAGTAGGTATCCCCATCGTGATTCAACTGGTTCTGGGTCATCGTCTGGAGTTTCTTTTGAATGCCCAGCTTCTCGCGCATCTTATACTTGTACGGGTTAAACCCCATTTTTTCGATGTTCTTGAACAGGTTGATGTTTTCATTCTGGAGATGCGTTGCCTTAGCGGTGAGAGCTTCAATTTGATCATCAAGCCGCTTCCAACTAGCGCTCTTGGCCAACTTAGCCGTAGCGCCCACAACCTTGTCGGATACTGGACTTCTTTCTTCGTCCGAAGCATTGTCCAGGTCGTCGTCGTCGTCATTGGTTTTCTCAAGAGCTCTCAGGAATCGGTTACCATCGGCTCACTCTAAGTCATGTTCCCAGATACAAGTACTATTATGGCCGTCTAACCTTCCCACGTAGTGCCATTATTTTTTTGTCAACGCATCGCTGTAGGTGTAGCAGAGAAGAAATGACACCATATCCCAGGCGTCCGCTGGACTCGAGCATTACTACTACCGGTAGTGTGATACGCCTCGCTGGCACATCGTCTTTCTTCATAATCAATTGGATTATCTCGTCCTGCTCCAGAAAACTGAAATACACGCGCTGGACTCGGCAGTTAAGCTACTCGACGACGTATTCTTCCTCGTCGTCTTCTTCGTCCTGATCCGCAGCAACGGCCTGTGATCGTTGCTGCTCCGAATTATGGTGGCTAAATGTACGGCAGTAAGGGCATCAGCGGTCAGAATCCAAGGAGAAGCGATTGCAAGGCAAAACTCTCGTGTACCTGCGCGCAATAATAACCTCCATCTCGACGTCGCGCTCCAAATTGTTGAATGACAGCTTTTGTGGACAGCCTGACACACCATTGTCAACATCTCATATACTCCAACTACCACACTCCACCTAACCGTACCTGCAACAGGACACTTCTTGCTGCGCTGCAAGTGTGACTGAATGCCCTTCTTCGAATACGTGTGGCCGCAGCTCGGACTGCACAACAAGATCAACAGCAAGCACACAGTCAGCACCACCATAAAAGTACCCCCATCCACACCACACCACGTACTTCCGCAGCGGTTCCTCCATCTCCATCTGCGTGACCGGACAGATCGTGCTCTTGGTGCTCTCGCTCTCCTGGATGAACACGTCTTCGTCTCCCTCCACCGCCAGCACAATCTGTCCAAAAGAAAGTGTCAAAAATGCACTCACCCAATTGCATCTCCAGCAACAGCATTGCAGCCAACTGCCGGGCGTACATACCCCTGCGCGATCGCAGAACTTCTTGTAGAACTCGTGCTTGGTGGCGTTCATGCGCGGCGTTGCCAGCGCGTCCTTGAGCACCTTGTCGATCTTCTTCTGGTCCAGTTTCCCGCTCTCCACGAGCGGCTCGAGTTTCTCCAGCTGCGTCTTGTAGCGCGAGAGCTGCGTCTCCAGCACGGCGAACTCCTTGGCCGTCTCGTCCAGCTGCTGCTGCAGGGGCTCCTCCTCCAGGTCCTTTAGAAACGCCGCGTTGTTGCACAGCGAGTCCACGCCCTCGATCGTGTACTTCAGCAGCTCCAGGTGCTGCTTCTTGGCCGCGTACAGCGCCATCTTGAGCGCGCTCGGCAGCGCCTGCTGAATGTTGGCCTCCAGCTCCGCGTCCATGGTCGGCAACTATGTCATGCGTTTCTAAAAAGCCAACAATTAGAAACGTGTGTCGTAATGACTGATGCTAGTTGGTGTATTCAACACATATTAGCACTAGTCATTCCAACACCTTGATACCGAGAAGAGAAAGCTTTCAGGTGACGATGGCGTTTGACGCAGCGGGAGCGGCGAGTCTGGAGCAGTTCACGCTGCTGGCCAAAAACGCGCGCGGCCGGGCGTGCGTGGCGCTGATCCAGCAGGTGCTGAGCAACAAGAAGCTGTTCGTGTTCCGCGAGCTGCTGGATATGGCCAACGTGGAGGCGCTCAGGGACTCGGAGCACAAGGAGCACTATGAACTGTTGCGCATCTTCTGCTTCGGCGTGTACAACGACTACGTCGGTGGGTGGGCCGTAGATCTGTGGGTCTCTATGAGGTAACCGGTTATGTTGGGTTGACTGGGAGCTGCTGTTGTTGTTGCAGCGCGGAAGGACGCGCTACCGGAGCTCACGCCGCAGCAGGTGAACAAGCTCAGGAAGCTTACGACAGTGTCGCTAGCGCACAGATTCAAGGTAGAGAGCATTTTGGGTGATTGGGTGGTTGGATGCTGGACTGACTGGGTGCTTAATTGGCTGTAGAACATCCCGTACGACACGCTGATGCAGGATCTCGCTGTGTCGACCGTGCGCGAGGTGGAAGACATCCTCATCGACACCATCTACTCCGTACGGACTGCAATTGGCAATGCAAGGAGAAGATGGATCTACTTTATTACTAACATGTTGGTTGTCGGGCTGCTGGGTGTAGGGACTGATTCAAGGCAAGCTAGATCAGAAGTTGCGATGCTTCGTCGTCAAGTATGCGGTCGGACGCGACACGCACCACGAGGACATCGACGACATGACCCAGAAGCTCACGAACTGGAAAGCGCAGTCTGCTGAGATTTGCGAGAAGATCAACACCATTCTCGCGTAGGGAACGCTGCGGGCTGCTGGGTATTTTGTGTGCTTTGATGGCGTTCTAACGCCTCTGCTGCTTGGTTAACCCAGTTTGGCGGAGAAGCAAGAGGAAGAGGATCGGTCGCGGGAGGAAGGCATTCGCACCAAGATGACTGCTCGCGCAAGTGAGCGTAGCAAGGGCTTTGCTGCTGGCAGTGGCAACTTCCGTTCAGGCGACGACTTCGCTATGTACGCGGAGACTGGTCCACGGCGAGGGTAAGCACTTCTCTTGTGTGTGCTAGGCCGTGAGTAGAACTGCCGTTGCTAACACAGTATACGATGTGGCGTGATGATCAGAGCACCGTCCAAGCAGCGCGTGCACTCGATGGGCCGCAAAGGCCGGATGTGAGCGGAGCACCAACTAAACGCGATGCAGGAGGTCATCCAGTGACACCTATAAGAGCGAACTCAACGCGAGGCCAGCGAAGCCATTGCCTCCAGCCAGTTAAACCACTTTTGATACAAATGCTTCTGCTTGACGTTGAAGACGCTGGTGGGACTAATTTCATCCAATCACGTCGCTCCATTTCAAACTTGGTCTCAGTATCGCCACTTACCTCCAGTCAATCGACCATGACGGTCCCCAGCCATGGTCAGCACCTCGGTGCGCAGCGCAAGCGTCCAATGCAGTCGTCAGGCGCGGGATTCAAGCACCACAAGAAGCACCAGCACCACGTCCACAGAAATCCCAACCCGGTCGTGTCGGAGCTGCAGCGCACGCGCCAGCGTTTGCCCATCTACGCGCACCGCAGCAAAATCATCGAGGCCGTCAATGGCAATCAAGTGGTGATCCTCGTGGGCGAAACCGGCAGCGGCAAGACGACGCAGATCCCGCAGTACATTTGGGAGAGCGACCGCGCTCGTGCCCGTGTAGCCATCACGCAGCCGCGTCGTGTCGCCGCCATCACGGTGGCCCAGCGCGTGTGCGAGGAGGCCAACCGCGGGCCGCTGGGCGACGCCGTCGGCTACTGCGTCCGCTTCGACGACACGACGTCCAAGAACACGAGGCTCAAGTTCATGACGGACGGCATGCTCGTGCGAGAGGCGCTGCTGTCCCCCACGCTCGAGAGGTACTCGGTGGTCGTGCTGGACGAGGCCCACGAACGCACGCTGCAGACGGACATTCTTTTTGGCATTGTGAAGCGCGCCATGCGCAAACGCAAAGACCTCAAGGTAGTGGTCATGTCGGCTACGCTGAACGTGGCCCTGTTCAAAAGGTTCTTCGAGGACTTCAAGCCGTCGGTGATTCAGATTCCTGGGAGGATGTTCCAGGTCGACGTGTTCTACACGGCCAAGACCCAGCCAGATTATCTTGACTCGGCGTTGGTCGCAGTGCTGCAAATCCACTTGGAGGAGAAGACGAGCAACGGCAGCATTCTGGTGTTCTTGACTGGTCAGGAGGACATCGAGACGCTGGAGACGCTGCTGGAAGAGTACGCTCGGTCACTGCCTGCTGATACGCTGAAGCTCATGGTTTGTCCCATTTTTGCTGCCATGCCGCGTGAACAGCAGATGAAGGTGTTCGATCCGGCACCTGCAGGGGTGCGCAAGGTCATTCTTGCTACGAATATTGCAGAGACTTCGATTACTATCAACGGTGTCCGCTACGTCGTGGACACGGGCCTTGTTAAGCAGCGCTCGTTCGTCGCCTCGAGCGGCATGGAGATGTTGCAGACTGAATCGGTGTCAAAGGCGCAAGCATGGCAGCGCACAGGTCGTGCTGGTCGTGAGGCTCCTGGTGTGTGCTACCGCTTATTCCCGGAGGAGACCTTCGAGCGGCTTCCGGAGCGCGCGATCCCGGACATCCAGCGTGTAAGTCTGGAGGTCGTCGTGCTGCAGCTGAAATGCATGCGCATTGACGATGTGCTGGGCTTTGACTTTATCGAGAAGCCGCTCAAGACGTCCCTGATCAAGGCTCTTGAGAAGCTGTACGCTCTGGGTGCACTCGACAACAAGGGCAAGCTGACTACGCTTGGTCGACAAATGGCCGGTCTGCCCGTGGAGCCCATGTACGCCGTGATGCTGCTGAAGGCGACGGAGCTGGGTTGTGCCGAAGAATCGCTGAGTGTTGTGGCCATGCTGTCTGTTGAGTCTATCTTCTATTCTCCTCGCGACAAGAAGGCTGAGGCGGCGCAGTCGCGTGCACGGTTCGTCGCCTACGAAGGCGACCAGATCACGCTGCTGAACGTCTTCAACGGCTACGTGCAATGCGGCGCGAAGCAGCGCAACAAGTGGTGCCGCGACCACTACATTAACCACCGTGCCATGACGCGTGTGGAGAGCGTGCGGCTGCAGCTCAAGGGGTACCTGGAGAAGCTGGAACTGCCTATCGATTCGACCTTCCCGGACATCGACCCGCTGCGCAAGAGCATTGTGGCCGGCTTCTTCCTGAACACCGCCATGCGGTCCGTCGCCGAGGGTCTGGGCGGGTCCAAGACGGCGTACAAGACCATGTGCGGTCGGTCGGAGATCGTCAAGGTGCACCCATCGTCGTCGCTGTTCATGCGCAACCCGCCGCCCAAGTGGGTGGTCTACAACGAGCTGGTGTTCACAAGCAAGCACTACATCCGGTCGGTGCTTGTGATCGAGAAGGAGTGGCTCGTGGAGCAGGCGCCCACGTTCTTCGCCAAGAAGAACGGCGTCGGGAAATAGGTGGCGAGTAGCTATAGAAAGTAGAGAGAGAGAGAGAGAGAGCCGAGAGGCCAATGCGCACAATGCCTTTCCATGTTGAAGCTGTTTATCGACGCTGTAGCCATGTCCTAGAACTGTTTGCCACACTAATTTGTCTAAATTAGGGCAGCGAACCGTAGCCACCGCCGCGTTCACTTGTTTTTTGTAAGTGCCTGTGCAATTACATCCCTTGCCCTGTCCTAGCTCATCGTCTCCATACATTTACTAATCTAAGACGATCGCTTTGGACAGGTAATATAGATTTCCACAGGTCTTCGCCACTGGGCGTTGGCTGCCAATCGATTGGGCCCCAGTCCACAGCACTGTGCGCCCGTGACGCCGCCCACACCTTCAGTCCCTCGCTCGTTCAATTCATCCAACTGGTACGTGAGGAGCTTCTGGAGCCCATGCCGCCGCCGTCCCAGGGGCCTCCAGCATCCCCCCACGCAGCCTACACCGAGAGTCAGAGAGAGAGAGAGAGACTCTCCAACCCTAGCACTACGCAGCTCAGCACCGTCAGCTCTAAGACACAGGCGCAAGACAAGGTCGAAGGGACCATTAGACTCTCTCTCTCTCTCTCTTGGTGGTTAAATAGGGGGATGTGGAGGACACGCAGGCACATGAACGGCGGACGGGGGAATTGGGGTTTTATTGCGTTTAACTGACTGCTTGGTTGATGCTGCAGAACTTCGCTACAATGGTCGCTTCCTCCGGTCAGCCTACTCGTCTCTACGTCAAGGGTGTGTTCCTTGGCTACAAGCGTGGCCTGCGCAACCAGTACTCGCACACGGCGCTGGTCAAGGTCCAGGGCCTGACGGACAAGAAGGACGTGGACTTCTACCTGGGCAAGAAGATCGCCTACATCTACAAGGCCAAGTCCCTGAAGAACGGCTCCCAGTTCCGCGTCGTGTGGGGCAAGGTGATGCGTGCTCACGGCAGCAACGGCGTCGTGCGCGCCAAGTTCGCCAAGAACCTGCCGGCCGAGGCCATCAGCAAGAGCGTGCGCGTCATGCTGTACCCCAGCCGCGTCTAAGTGCGTCCGTGCGGGAGTTTGAATAGCTCGAGCGACGTCCTCAAGCAAGCTTTGGTAGCCCAATGACAACGAGGAGGGATTGTGACAACACACACACACCGAACGGCATTGTCTTTCTTCCGTTGAGTTCTCCCGTCTTCTTGCTTGCCGGTTTTGCCTTGACTCGTCGTGCTGCAGTTGTCCTGTCTGCTATCTTCTACCGTCGTCTGCTTCCTGCTTCCTTCCCATCTACCCGCTTGAGAACAGGCTTACTCAAGTGTATCAATCTGCCTTCGTTGTCCTTGCTAGCATTGACTATCACCTCGTTTTGGCGTGGGGCTTTCCATGATTCTGTGGAAGTGACGACACGGTTGTCTAACCATTTTGGCCCGGGGTGATGTAAAACGACAGGCATCAGACAAACGACGGCACAGACGCTCGATGGCGCTGTTGATAAAGGCAACCAGCGCTCTATGCATTCCGAGAAGCACCTTACTTATTGGTATTAACGACGAAAGCGGACGAACGGTGGGCGCGACAACACATACGCACTTGGCCAAGCAGTTGGGTAGTTCTACATCTCAAACTCCTCATAGTGCACATCGAAGATGCCAGCGAAGTTGGAGGTCTCCGTCTCCACGGCGTGGATCAGGCCCATGGGGCCTGATACCCACGTACCGATGCCCGTGATGTTGACGGCGAAGTTGTGGGACTGCTCCTTCACAACCTCGTTGAACAGCTCCTTCACGTTCAACCGTGAGCGACTCACGGGGTGGTGGAACTGGACCTCCTGACCGTCGAACGAGAGCGAGTGCGAGTACTCCGAAGCACGGTTGACATTGGCCATCGTCTCTTGAGGGCCGTAGCTGCCCAGGGTGGGCATGAGGCGAGACTTCTCCATTCGACTCATTGACCGAGGCGTAGGCTCAGTGAACACCACAGCCCAACCAACGGCACCACCGGCAATCATGACAAGAACCTCCACGACACGCTGCATCGGCCACATGTTCTGGTTGACACGCAGTTCGCCCAGGATCGGGTAATTACGCCGGATGAGGACCAGGCACCAGAAGCTGCACGTGAACGTCACGAAGAACAGCAGCATCTGACGGGGCACCGATCGCGACGACTGGAAGAACGGGCGGGTCGGAACC
The DNA here is from genome assembly GCA_001314425.1 of Phytophthora pluvialis. Classification (NCBI taxonomy): domain Eukaryota; phylum Oomycota; class Peronosporomycetes; order Peronosporales; family Peronosporaceae; genus Phytophthora; species Phytophthora pluvialis. The sequence goes on along the minus strand of LGTU01000491.1, from coordinate 24,936 downwards.
ATACTCGTGTCGTCCATGGGCTTGAGCGTGATACCATTGGGAATGTCAACGCCACCCAAGTGCTGGTCACCCGTGAAGCAGAGACGAACCTTGAACTTCACGTGGTCCGGGTCGTACTGCTCAATGGCATCCAGCAGAGGCTCGAACTCGTGGAAGATACCGATCTCACGCGACGTCCAGTGGAAGTACACTTGCGTGAACTCCATGTTCGGGTCGTTGTTGCGCATACAGTCGAGGATCTTGCCCACAATGCTGATGATGGGCGTAGCGCCAATACCACCGGACACGAACACGAGCGCCGGGTAGTGCTGGAAGTCGTCGGACATCTTGCCGTAGAATCCATCGACGTAGATGAGCGGCATCTTGCGTTCCTCTCGCGCCTGAATAGCGACGGCATACAGGGACTTGGTCCAGTTACCAATGCTCTTGATGTGCACCGTAAAGGTGTCCTCGTACTCGATGGGGGACGAACTGATACTGAACGGGTGCCACTGCGTGTGCGACAGCAGCGGAATGCGCAGGTACACGAACTGGCCAGCATGGTAGTGGCCCGACTTGCCGGGTGAGCGGCGGAACACCAGACGCGTGATTTCACCGGGAATGGCTTCCAGGTCCACGACCTCGCACGGCATGCGGCTTTGGCTTCGAGCCAAGATGCGGTGCATGCCAAAGAGGCACACAGCAGGGTACATCCATATGACGAATTGCGAGAAGTGCAGAGCGCTGAAGAAGAGCACGAAGATGAAGAGGTGGTGGCAGTAGTAGAACACGTCGTAGTACTTGCGGCGGATCGGGCTCAGCGACGTGACGCCAATGATGAGGCAGCAGAGCAGCGCCAGTTGGCCGCAGAAGTTTTGGAGGCGCGACTTGCCGACCGTTCCGTAGTCGCAGTCCATGCAGGGGAATGACGACTCGATGAACGTGCCGCTCTTGAACCACCCGTAGTAGTACGGGATGGCATGCAGCGCCACCATCGCGACGGTGAAGAATCCGATCCAGCGGTGATACTTGATGGCGTGCGAGTAGTCGATGCCCATGGAGATCATCCAGAACGAGTTGCGCGTGGCGGGGATAATCAGCAGCGAGAAGCACAGCACGGCGTTGAAGCCAAACACCTGCCCCACGAGCCGGAACACGGACGCGGCGTCGGTAGACTCGGCCTCGACCAGGCTGTCGTAGTTGCGCGAGAAGATGGCGGCGAACCAAATGGCGTTCAGTCCCAGGAACACGAGCGTGCAGATGGACTCGGCGTACGAAATGTTGATGGTGCCGACGAAAATCTTGCGCTTGAGGAAGCGCATGGCCGTGCGGTGTGCTCCCGTCGGCACAGGCGGCAGCGCGTCCCCCAGGGCGAGCGCCATGCCGCCGATCATGAACGGCAGGCCGATGAGCACGTAGTTGACGACGAACTCGACGACTTCACGGTGGCCGCCGACCCACTGGGCGTCCTCCACGGTCGAGCCAAAGAGCACGTAGAGCTGGTAGCGGAAGCCGATGCGATACTCGGGCAGCTCGTGGTAGATGATGGCGAAGATGACGACGGCGGCGCACAGGGCGACGGTCAGGAAGGGCCACGTCTTGTAGTTCTTGTCCACGGGCGTGCCGTACACGAAGGGCGTGGCGAGCTGCGACGGCTTGCCAGCCATGTTGGTGCCGCTCATGCTGAGCGCGAAGAACTTGCTCTCGCCGCGGCTGCTGTCTCCGTTGGCGGTGTAGCCCGAGGGCGGCTGGCGCAGGTCCAGCGAGTCCGCGGGCGAGTCCAGCACGTTGCTGTCCATCGAGAGGTTCACCATGGCCGTCGTCTAAGTGTCCGTCAACGGGTGATGCGGGGGGAAACGAGCGACGCTCCGACGTCCGACAGGGATGTAGTTTCTCCACGCGGTCACGGAGAGTGACTGCCAGCTGACTGGATCCCCGTCCTGCTCCGTGGGGGGGAAGTCTGGCGACGGATGTAGAAGCGGAGGCGCCGCGTTTAAGAGAATCGGTGGCGACGGGGCGACGGGGCGACTGCGCTACGTAATCGGTAATGCTGTCGGGGCTCGCTCTCGGGCTGGTCGCGATGCTGAGGCAATTCCCTGACTGCAGGTGTGGCTCCATCTGGGCAAGACAGATCGCATGATGCGGCTTGTGGCACTAGTCAGCGCCTGTTCCAACGGGACAGGAGAGTCAGCATTTTATCTCGGCGGTTGTAAGTGGCCCCTACCCGCGCGAGCATTCACAGCCAGCCGGACCGGTGGAATTCCTCCCTATCGTTTGGACGGTTCGGAGCTTTCGGATGAGGGCGTGCTACCAACGCTGCTCTGCGCTGTAATAACACCGCCGGAGTCATCGAGATGATTTTCTCCACGCGCTTGAGCGCGAGCTGCTGTTGCCACCGATGCGGCAGTAATTGCAGACAGCGATCAGCCCGACGTGGTGCACGGTGTCGTCAAGAGAAATTGTCGAGGGCTTTGCACTGCGCTGCGACGCTCTGGTCGCTTAATGTGCTTTTCACAGAGCTTCGGAGCACGCGGAGTGCGAACGCCAAGGCTCGATAAATTGAAGTTGGAGGCAAAGTTGTTTCGATTGGGCTGGAATGTCTTCTACTGGGGTGAAAGGGCAAGAAGACGCATCTTGAAAAAGAGAGAGAGGCTCAAATGATCTACTAGTATTTACATATTGTTATGTGCATGGTTTCTGGGATGCCTTGAGCCAGGATATGAGCGCCTCTTGAAAGTTTGGTAGTACTCCGGAGTACTACATGTATACTTGTGGCGTGACAAGGTCTGCGAGAACCGCTGGGCGTACGTAAAATCAAGTCGCAAGGAAACGGGTGAAACTTTAGTCACCACCGGACATCCCTAGCCCCTTTGCGGCCTATAATACTCCAATTGAGTTCGTGAGTGCGAGACGCTCAACGAACAGGCATCCATCCCATCGATCGTGTTATACTTCGAAGTATTATTAACTGCCTAAGTAGATCGATATGTACTTTATATAGACCTCGATTTATAAAACGACCTTAAATTAATATAAATCGAGATCGCAGCTAAGTGAAAACGACAAAAGTATTGAAAGGCACAATAATACTTGTAGTGTAGAAATGGAGGGTTAATAAACAAAATATTAGCCTTCGTGCTCGACTTGGCAAACCGTTTCTTTTTACAACCAGTGGGCACATGTTGGTGTCTGCTGTTCTACGATAGTCTCCATTGAGGTGCATGTATATTGCTTGTCGACCGCCTTGTGCCAGTGATGCTGTGGCGGTTACCAAGTACGTACTTGAATGCACTTACTCGGCATTGCGCGTCTACTGCATTGGCAAAGCCTAAGGCATAAGTTGATACATGTGGTGCAAGTAGGATAATTGATTCAGAGCAACGTTCTCCTTGCACCGCGGGCCCGAGCTGAACTTGGCCAAAAGCTCACTGCTCTAGCTGCATGCTGCTCGGCCATCTGGAACAGAGAGCTAGGGCCAAGTGGCAGCATATACTGGTCGAAAAACTAGGTCACGACCGTGATGACCGATGTTCAATCCTTGGAGTTGCTAATTTCTGCTAGTTACGTGTATATCTTACAACAGTTTCATCTACGGCACGCATACGCTCCGCTTGGTCGGCGCAGCGACCGAGAACGATCGTACAGCATCAGTGAAACCTATTGCCTATAATGCTACCTCAACACTGCGTCTGTTTGCAACGTCACTTGGATTTTGTACGCAACCAAAGTTGCAAACGCCCTTTCAGTGCTGTATCATCTAAAAACGTGGTCAATACTATAAATCCAGCCAATCAAGGCCTTGGATTTTCGGATATTTGCAAATGGCCAGTAATGTACCAGTTTATCGAAACTGGAAGTCATCCTACAACAGACTGCCACGTCAATAAGGGAAGCATTTCCTGGCTCGATAACTCGTTGCGATGACAAGGTGAAGCAACAGCTTGCTCTGTCGGATTAGAAGCCGAGTCCAGCGGCAACGTCGGCTCCGATAAATGAAGTGAGGTGGTGACGTTCACTGCAACTTGGTGTTTTTACTGGCGAAATGCGGCTGGAAGCCTAGCAAAAAGGCACCTTAGGCGATCTTCCCAGCAAGTTATTGTAGTCGCGTTGAATCGTGTGAGAAGGTTCCTCCCCTCATGCAATGTAACACTATCAAAACCCAAAGCAGTTTGGTCGAGCTTCTACACGTGCCACCAAACCGTCCTTCATTTTCATCCAGCGTACACATTTTGTGCCCGACAGCATCATGGATTGTGCAGACACGAAACCCAATCTTCCGCCCAGCAGACTGAGCTCTTCCACCTCCTCCGAGCTTTATGGCTGGCAAGAAGCAGCGGTCGCCGCCTAGCGCAAGAAAACAGGATGAAAATTCGGAGGATGAGGACGACGTGCCTCTGGCCAGGATTCTCCAGCGCCGACGCCTCGGCGCCAAAGCTTCACCGTCGAAAAAGAAAAATGGGGCCAGTGCCGGTGGGCGGCGCACCACTTGACTTGACTTGATCTTCCCAGACTCTGATATGCTTCTGTTGCAGCCACACGGCGCGGGAGGGCGGAACCGCCGCCTCCGCCGCTCAGCGAGGTAGCCGAGCTCTGCATCATGGAGTTCCTGGCGGTCGTGCCCGACCGCCTGCGCGTCGAAGCCGTGTGCAGGCACTGGCGCCGTCTGAGCCGGGAGCGGATGTCGATCACGGAGCTCGACTTCGGCCAGGTCCCCGCCCAGCCGTATCTGAGACGCGACGTGAGTGCGATGCTCGAGCGCGCCAGCCAGCAGCTTCAGCTGACGCGGCTCGTCTTGCCCGACATCACGCTCATCGACGCGCACATTGAGCTCATCGTGCAGCAGCAGAAGCTCCGCGTCTTCCGAACGCACAGGTGTGTGGCCGTCGTCGTGGCGGAACTTCCTCCGTAAAGACCATTTTCTAATCGCAATGCGTGGTGCAAAAGGATGCAGAAGAAACACATCTTCAACATCCTGACGTATTGCCCCAATCTGAAGGTCCGTACAGCGCGCCATGTGCTGTGACGGGGTTTCGCTTCGGGAGTTGAAAGCGCGTATGAATTTATTGCTCAGACTTTGGAGCTGCTGGACTGCCGGGCCCTGACGTTGAGCGGGTGGCCGCGCGATGCAGTGGCGCTGCGGGAAGTGTATCTCAACGGGTGCAACTTCGTCACCAACCAAGCGGCTAGCTCGCTGATCAAAGTCTGTGGGAGTACGCTGGAGAAAGTCATCTTCGCTGGTACGCAGGCCGACTCCGCAATGAAGATCAAGGTGGATACAGTGTCTAGCTAGTGATCCTGACGATCCTGACGATCCTGACGCTGGTGTGCTTCGCTTCTACAGAAGCGATAAGTCTGGATTCGCAGATTTTCAGGGACCTCGCGAGGCATGCAATGAAGCTGGAGGAATTGACGATGAGGTGCGCGGGTTGGCATCCTTTAGGCAGGCGAAACACCGCGTTACCTCAGTTTTGCTGCTGCTAACGCTTGCTATGTATGCTTGCTTGTTGGGTAGCAATTGCAATAGCATACGTCTCAGCGATCTACAGACCTTGACTGGAGCACTTTGGGGCTCATTGAGCTGGTTGGACCTGTCGTTATGTCGCGGCATCACTTCCTTTCCGGTTTGTCTCGTTAAAACGGCGAATTTTGTGTTGCGACTGCAACTCACAAGTTTGCTGGATGCACCGACAGGATGCTACAAGCTTACCGCAGCTACAAGTGCTTATTCTGGACAAGACCAAGATCAACGATGATGGCTTGCGAGGAATTTCTCAAGTCGCTCCGTCACTGCGATACCTATCTCTTCAGGTGCGGGTGTCATTGCTCGTACTGTTAGAGACTAGTACTACGTAGTATGACCAACTGTAGAGTGGCGTGTGGGAATCGTTTGTACCATAGGACTGCCGTGCCATTTCCGATGCTGGAGTCACTGCTATTGCATCTTCCGACGTTTCAGAAGGGTGTTCAAATCTGGAGCTTGTCGATTTGAAGGTTCGTTGCAACCTGGACAATCAAGTGGTCTACCTTGGTTAGTGCTCACGGTTATCATTCTACTTCTACGACTCCTCAGGGTACGCCTGTGACAGATACAAGCCTACGAGCACTTGAAGCTCATTGCCCTCGACTTCACCTTGTGCGCGTTGACTCATGTCGGTCTGTTTCCCGAAAGATGAGGAGCACGTACAATGAGCGTGCACGGCGCATTCTAGCGCGGGGCAAGTTAAGCAAGTGTGAGCGGATATTTGCGGAGCGCAAAAAGATTGAGATGATCGACCCCAACAAAAGCAGCAGCGAGGACGACGACGAGTCTGGAAGTGACCAAGATGCAGACGATGACTATGTCATCGAAGTGCGGCGGGGTGGGGCGTCATACCGGAGAAGACGATGAACTGCTCGTAAATCGTTAGGCGTGATGAAATCTAAAGGAATACAAGAGACAACGGAACATGCAGGACACAAACGAGCTGTCACTAATTAGTTCAATCAATGTCAGCGCCTTCGAAGACAACACATCAGGTTCATGGTTTGTTTCCCCGAAACGGAACGGAACTGGAATGGGCTGCATTTATGTTAGTTAATACCCCGATTCCCACCAGCCTCTAGACGCAAACAGTGGATTGCGCTTAGAAGCGGAGCTTCTTGAAGAAGAAGCTGACACCAGCAGCCTTCTTCTCCGACTTGCACGCGGCCTGGTTGAGGTAGCTGTAACAATTGACAAATTAAAAACACCAGCATGTCAGCACTCCTTTTTGCTTCTAGAGTTTTGCACCTGCAAGCTGACAGGCAGGACGTACCGCTCCTCGAACACCTTCTTGATGGTCTTGCGGGACTCAATGCGGGTCTCCGGGTTAGCCAGCACCTCGCCGTCGAGGACCTTCTTCAGGTCGATGTCGGCGACGTAGCGAGTGGGCATGATGTGGTTGTAGTTGACGTACTTGACGAACGGTTTGACCTTCGAGCGCTTCTTGAGCTTGTTCTTGCCCATCGAGCGCGTCACCTTGCGCGGGTAACGGTCAATGCCGGCAACTGTTCGAGAAGGAGACACAGAAAGCACGGAGCGTCAGCCTGGATCTTCCCTGAATAAACCTGCAATAGTCGGGGCTTCTCGCATACCGATGGCGTGGGCGAACTTGCGGTCGCCGTGGCCCTCGTCGAAGGTCTTCACAACGATAGCCTTGCGGCCAGCGAAGCGGCCGTTAAGCAACACAACAACCTTTCCGTTCTTGACACTACACAGCAGCACATACGTGCGTCAGTCTCTGTATACGAATTCCCTGCTGTCGCTGTCCCTGCCGCCTTCGCTCGCTCGCTCGTTGCGTTGATGCGCCTCGGATCCGTCCAAAATCTAGCTAGTGCCTCCCCTCAATGGGGTCCGTCCACGCTCTGTATTCTCGACGAGCGGCCTGAGCGGGCAGACCCGAAGCGCGCACGCACCGAGCGCAGCGAGCGAAGGCGACCGCGGCCTTGCCGCCTGTCGCGCCCCACTCTCTGTCCGATCCATTCACTTACATGCCCATGTTTGCTTTTCTTGGGAGTTTTGGTGCAGTTCCGTACTGCTGGCGGCTCAGACGCGAGCGAGGCTCGAGGCAGCCAAAAGCGCCTGCCAGGGCCAACCAATCGTGCGCTCCCGCCGCTGATTGGCTCTTTCCCCGCCAGCACTCGGTCCGGGCGAGGCGAGCGCGGTTCACTGAACCGCGGTAGGGCAAGGGGCTTGCGTGAACCGCTCTTGCAGCGACCTTCGCGCGACGTTTCGTGTGCCACACACCAAGTTGCAGTTGCACATTCACTCTGCGCGCCGGGCTCCTGCCGTCGCCTGGCCATTGCATGAAGACGCTCCCGCCGCTGCGCGCCACGCGTGTTCCAGCAGTTCAATTGCAGAGCGTAATCCGAGACGAGCGGTTTCAGAGTTTCAAACACGGGCGCCGCAATCGATTGTCGTGCTTTCCGCTGGCCATGGGGTCGATATAAATAGTAGGTTGTGACTAGAGTGGGGGGGCAGCATTTGCGTCCGCAGTCTTCTCTTCGCTGATCTCTGGGGGCCTTGATGCACCCTGCGAGCGTCAAAGGTACTGGATAGACGACAGGATCGGGGCACTGGGCGCTCGACAGCACCATGATGATGTTCTCGCGCTCCAACACCTCGAACCACCCTCCTGTGGTGCAGCACCAAGCCTTCCGGAAGCTGACTGAGATGATGCATTCGAGCTCGGAGAATCAGTGCTGCGCAGACTGCACGTCGCGCCTGAATGACTCCATCTGGGCCAGCACGACCGTCGGCGCGTTCTTGTGCATCCATTGCGCCGGAGCTCACCGCAAGCTTGGCGTTCAGCTCTCCAGGGTTAAATCGCTCCATCTCGATACGTGGACGGACGAGGAAGTCGCGGCGATGAAGGGCGGCAACAAAAACGTCAACGAGACCTACAGCAAACACCTCGACAAGTGGCTCGAGCTGGACGCGTCGCTGGAGCTGCTGCCTAATACGGCCACAGAAGTCCGCGAGAAATGTATCCGCGCCAAGTACGAGGACAAACAGTTCACCAAGTTGCCACATTATTTTACAAAAGGCGGGGAGAAAAACCAGGACAGCCCAGAGAACCCTGAGGAGCCGGCGCCCTCCGCTTCGTCCGGTGGGCTGGCTGAGTCACCCACTACATCGTCGCCAGGATCTGCAGGAGGTCAGAATCAGCAGCGAAGCCCTGGCCAAAAGGCTCAAAACGCAGAACCCGCAGTGATGAAACCCGGTAGCGTTGTAGAAGTGACAAAGCGTTTTCTCAACTATTTTCTCGTCCTGGGTCGCGGCGCATTGATTCCCGACCAAAACAGTAAGTGCTTGGCTCCCCGTTCTTGCTTTCTTTTTACTTCCGAGGGTATTAAAAAAGAATTTTGTTTGTACTCGTGTGCAGTTGAGAAATCGAAGAGCCCGACTGAGATACGATTCCTTCCGGCTGTGCTTGACTCGTTTCCAGACATGTATGGAGACTCGCCGCTGCCAGCACACATTGCCGAGTTCGCGTTCCCGGAGGGGTTTTTGCTGAGCAAATCTTATGTTGCACCAGTGTTCTTCTCATTTGTCCTTACAAATGTGAGTGGCGTCAAGATTTACGCATGTGCGCTTAAGTTCTATGAGGAACTACATCCGTTGGAAGTTGTATCCTTGATAGCGCCCCACTATCACCGCCAGCGCCACCGTCGGCGACCATCAAGTGGTCCCCACCAATCGCATGAAAACGATGACAACCAGCGGACTCAACTGCCGCAGTGGGTGCAAGACCTCTCTGGGGACGTGGCAAGCGCACCTGGACCAGTGTTTTGTCCAAAGTGCATTGTAGTGACGTCGCACTACCCATACTTTTCAGCTTTTCGCCAATTTCTTCAACAGGTATTGGTCATGTCAGCCTTGGCTCGCTTAACAAATTGTGGGCTGCTTACAGATGTATGAATATGTATTGTATTGGCTTGCTAGATTTACCGTGTGACGCTTTCGGATTCGCCGATGCCAATCGAAAGATACATCGCAAATTTCTTGGTGGAAATCCCACTGCCGCCGCCGGGCCAGATACAAGTCCAGCTGACCTTGCCGGATCGCAATCTGATTATTTCTCGTCCCCCGAAAAATGAGCTTCCCCTTGTCGATGTAAGTAAGCGTCAAGCGTCCTGGTCGTGTCGTCATTGTTCGTTGTTGTCGTTGTCTGGTTAAATCACTCATAACGTGCATTACGCAACCTTATGATGTTATCCGTCCAGTTTCCATTTCGACCGCTTTTTCAAGTTCTGGACCTCAATAATGTGTTGTTGGTCTTCTCTTGCATAGCTTTGGAGCTCAAGGTATGATATACGGGCAATTGCATGGTATAGTATGGCCTAACTACATTAAGGGACTAATGCTAACGCGCTATTGCCGACTTTAGGTCGTTTTGTGCTCTAAGCATATTGGGCTTCTCACACCTGTAGCCGAGGCGCTCTTGGCGCTTTTGCTACCATTATCTTGGCAAGGAGCATACATCCCCGTACTTCCGACATCACTTCTCGATGTCATTGAGGTGAGTGACTGACAAACAGGCCAGCTGTGATACTGGAGTATTTGGGCTGACGAAGTTTGTACTGTGGTGTAGGCACCTGTCCCTTTCCTAGTTGGTACCCACTCGGACTGTCTCAAGCAAGTAGCAGGTCGAACCACCAACGTTGTATTTGTCGATCTGGATCACAACAGGTTAGTTTGCACTAGGCTGTCGATCACGATTGGTTCTTTTCTGATGCGGTGTCATGTTGCATTTCCACAGGGTAATCCCTGCAGTTGATGACTCGGGCAAAACCATTTCGGTGCCAAAAATCCCTGATCGAGAAGGTTCTAAGCTGCGTGCGAAGTTGGCAGAAATTGCTAGTGTACGTTGATGCTATTGTATGGCAATATTGTCGCGAGGCGGAAACGGACTGACGGTGTTGCTACTATTTTCCAGATATTCGACCCGTATGCTGCAGGAATCAGTCGAGTAAATCTGGTACGGGGTTGTCAGTTTTCCCTATCGCTTCGAGTGAGACCTAACAAGGTGTCTTCTGTGGCTGTTTTCACTGCAGGCCTTTCCGAATGAGGAGCACCTTGAACCGATTGGCAATTTTGCCTCCGACCACGGCCAAACTATCCCTCTGTCAACGTCTTATTCAGAGTCGAGCATGTCGGACTCACTCAACTCACATTATTCTATTGGCAAGATCAAGCGCGGAAGAAGGTCAAGTGCGGCATTTAGTCTTCCATCTTCATCTCTGGCCCCGTCTCCCTCGGCGTCGTTTTCCCGATCAAATTCGGGTCTGAATCGGCACACGTTTTCCTTACCATCAGCGGCAATGTCACCAACTGGGAATGATGCAAGCGGCGGACTTACCGATAGTCGATACAACGAAACAGACAATTTTTCAACGGAGGGGGCCCGTAAAGCATTCTTACGTTTCTTCGTGACGCTCCTCAAGAAATATGCAAGCTATTTGGTAAGTTGTGTGCAGTGCTGCTATTGGAATGTCTGATCAGTGCTAATAAACAATGCCTTACAGCAAATTCCGCCGGTTGTACAAGGAAACTCAGGAACACCGACGCTGTTTGACAGCAAGAGATTCCTTCATGACAATTTCGATGCTGCATCCCGTCCATTTGTTGCTCAGCTGGTTGCGACACAGATGTTTGATCGCTTCATTGAAGACCGCGTCTTCAATCAGCAGCTTCCAGAAGTGATGTTCTTTGACCAGTCGATCAATCAGAAGCTCAATCGCTCATTGACAATTGGCAAGAAGAAATACGACTGCAGTTTCTTGGAGGACCGCTCCGATGAGATTCAAGAAACGTTTATTGCCCCACCTCCATCAAACATCGGCCTCCCTGACGACGGAACAATCTACAAGGTACGTTGCTACCTGCATTCTGGCGGCTTTCAATACGTTCAGACTTTTTCAAACTCGCACGTGCTGTTTGCAGTACAAAGCATTTCCACGACTGAAAAAGTAAGCATGCGATGATCTCACCTTATTCTACTGTACATTCATTAACTTAAGCTCGTGGCTTTTTTCTAGAAATTTATTCGGCAACGTCAGGAAACCCCGTGAGCTGTACAGTTCTCGGGAACAACAGCGTAATGTATCTCGAGTGAGTTTCCATCAAGGAATGTTCAAGACAGCAAAGTAAGTTCAACGAACAGGGTTGGTGTCCTGCCTGGTAAGATCGGAACTAATTGTTGCTACAGCAGGTCTTTTGTCGGAAGTGGGGCGAGCTGGGAAGCCACACGCCATCTCATCATCAGTGTACGATTTCTAGTATATCTACGCGTGGCAATCATTGAATGCCAAACTAACAAGCGCTATTGGGTGCTTTGGCTGTGATGCGTGAATTGTCATGTAAAAACAGCTCCAGACACAGTTTCGAATGTACAGTGCTCGAAAGAAATACCGCAGACAAAGGAGCGCTGCCGTATCGATCCAGAGATGGGTGATTGCCTGGATGAAGGTGAGGGACTCGTAGCCACCCTGGACCTTCGGGAAAATATCGAGCTAAATCGATTTTACTGCTACAGGGAAAAGATGATCGTCAACAGTTCTTAGCACTGCGGAACGGAGCGATTATGATTCAGAAAATCTATCGCACTCATTACGCAGTGCTGAAGTATCGAAAGCAACGTGAAGCCCTGTTCAAGCTGCAATTTATGACTAGAGGCTACATTGTCTGTGCACGATATCGACGCGTGTCCCGAGGCTTCCGTTGCCTTCAAGCGCTATGGCGTGGCAGCTTCTACAAGCGCAGCTACAATGATCTGAAATCCCAAGTTATTCGGGCTCAGAGTCGCATCCGAGGCTTCTTATCGCGGAAGCAGACTACCAAGTAAGTACTATTGTATCGGTATATTTCGCGAAGAAGCCCTTCTTACTGTGGTTATCATCGCGCAGGTGGAAGGCTGGGATGCTTGAAGAAGGTCGCCGCAAGGTTTACGACTTGTGGGACCGATGTGATACACCTCTGCTCTATCGATCCAAGTTTTGGCTCACCTTCATTCGAGCGGACTTTTTCACTATCGGGGTGAGTTTGTTTATTGTAATTGAAATGTGTGTATCTTGCACCCATATCCTTACCTCTCTTCATTTACTTGCTCAGGTTTATCATGAAGAAGAAACTCGGCTTAATGCATATTTCTCTGAAGGAAAGTCCTTTCCAGATGTCACGGATAGGTGCAGCTACTCCGACGTGAATCCTCAAGACACCACGAAACATACTGAGGCCCGGGGATCTGCATTTACTGCGATTAAACGGATCGTAAGCCCGAGAACAAAGGTCCCTCAAAAGAACCTCAAGGAAGTTGTAAGTGAGCATACCGTTCCTACGTCCACAATCACTATCTAACGATAATGTTTGCCACCAACAGACTGCTAAGAGAATGAAAGGAGAGCGGGGCAAGGTATACGACGGACTAAAACAACATACGCGGCCTCCCGTTCGGGAGGAGTACTACAAGAAATTTGGAATTGATTTGGATTCGAAGAGGAAGAAGAAGAGAGTGAGTCATTGCACTGCCTCGTGCCTGCCCGAGAATTGAATGAGCGAGCTTACGCGGGTAACTTGATGTGATGACAGCTAGCGGCACTTTTATGGACGAGCTACGAGACTGGTGATATTAGCGCCGAGGTATTTTTCACCTGATGATTGGTGGCATTCGCCATGACACTGACACATTCTGCTGCATGGCCAGGTTGTCGTATCCACCTCGATCGGTTCTGACCAGCCCAACCCGCTTCCAACACAAATCGACCATCAAAAGCAGGTACGGAAGTCTCCGCGCGTGTTTGCTATTCACACTTATGCAGTTCTTACTGATCACCCGCTTTCCCATGCACTGTAGCTCCGCCTTCGCGACGATCTCACATTTACAGTCAACGCAGCGCTCAAGTCGATCCGAGTTTCCGCCACGGGCTCTTCCGATTCCTCGTCTACGATGCATTTGCCAAAAGATCGCGCGCTCATCGAGCTGCAGCACCAGGTGCGCATGCTGGCACTGCAGAATCGCCGGCTCGCGGGCGACCTCGCAGCATCAAAACGCGAGACGAACGAGTTGCGCGTGGAGCTCCAAAAGGTGGAGCAACTTCCGCAGCTGCAGCGCACGCGGTCCAACAACATCTAGAATATATTAGTTCCGTGACATATTAGATCCTTGACATGCATCGTCAATTCACAGTGGCATGTTTGCCCGCCCATGTTGAAGTTGTAGTGGTGTGGCGCACACCACACCCGTTTTTCGCTGAACTAGTACTCGCGACCCCCCGCCACCATGCCGACGCACCTGCTGACCCTGGATGACACCCTGCTGGCAAACGTGCTGAGATTTGCCGCGCCTAGAGACGTGGAGGCTGTGACGGTGGCCTCCCGACTGGTGGCGCTGCACCTGCTGCCGCAGTACCCCGAGATCTGGCGCGTCCTGTTCGTTCGTCAATGGGAAGAGCTCAACTTCCAGCTGGACGACGTGGACGAGGATGGTAGGAACCTCGTGGTAGATGCGCGACTGCGTGCACTCTTCCCACTGTGAGTGCAAGTGTAATAAGAGGCCAACAGGGTGATGGAGGGGGTAGAATTATTGACAATTTCCTGTAATCTGTGGTTTTCGTGAAGTGAGTGCACGGAGACGCGGGTCTTCCAACTGCTGTCGCGTGCAATTGTCCCGCTACCATCGGGTATGGATATTAGGGAGACACAGCGCTCGCGGGGATATTCGGATACCCACCACGGGTAGGTGTTCGTCCTGTGCTGTTTGGTACTGTTGTTGCTTCTCTGATGTTTGTTTTTTCGTGGTCGGCAGAATTGCTCCGTTGGAGAAGAAGGGGGAGGACCAAGATGATGTTGGTGCGGTAACGACGTTTGCCTTTGATGGCAAACGCTTCGGTAACGACCGATCGGTGCGCGCGAACGTGCCATTCCCGGTGTCGTTCTACATTGCGGTCTTCAAGCGTCGGGTGCAAGACGCTTTGAGCAAGAAGGAATCGTTCGTTTACCATATTGGTGCGACGTCGAGTGGCTACTTTGAAATTAGCATCTCGGACCCTGTATCTCGACCGAGTCCGCACGCGACGAGGAATGGGCGAGTGGAAATGACAGCAATCGGCTTGGTTCCATCAAATTTTCCGTTGGTTGGGAAACAACCGGGATGGGCAATCCCGTCATTCGGGTACCATGGAGACAACGGAAAAGTCTACTCGGCATTCCCTGTAAGTGTATTGCTTGTGAACTGTTGAAAGACCTCTTTGAACTCATGCTAATTGTATGTGTGGAAACCTCAGTGGAAGCCTTTTGGCCCGCGATTTGGCGTGGAAGATACTGTTGGTTGTGGTATTCGTCGCAGCACACAGGACAAGGATCGACGTGTTTTCTTCACGCACAACGGACACAATATTACATGTGAGTGCGCTTTTGCATTTCTCCAAACGTGTCTGCTACCGTAACGGGGTGTCTAACCTCCCTCCATAACAGCACCTTATCTTCCAGGGGCTGGTCGGTATATTCCATGCGACAACGAGCTTGAATGGTTCCCTGCGGTGGGCCTCGACTCCCCAAATACCATCTACGTAAACTTCGGCCAGCAGCCGTTCAAGGACGACCACGTGATCGGTAAGCTTTGCCTCAAGTGTGGTATGCTGCAAAAAGTGTCAAATTAACACTTGTCTTGATTCAGACGAGCTGTTCAGCGAGTGCATGGGGACGAACGCTCTTGTTGCTCGCCAGATGCTGCAAAACGCCAACACAGCTCGATTTCGAGCCGTGAGCCGCAACTGCATCGACGTCTTCATCGCCAACGTCCTGGAGCGACGTCGCCTGGCCACTGTGTGAGTACCACGGTCTATGGGCTCTCCAAATGTAGCCATCGGAAATCTGATAATCCTACCCAACATGATATCATCCTCTCGAGATATGCTGTTCATCGGTATTTTCAGATTTGCTGGAGTGGGGCATGGCGACTGGCTTCTCCGACCTGGGCGACGAGCTCCTGGCGCACGTCCTGAGCTTCGCCGCGCCGCGGGACGTCGAGTCGCTCACTGTGGCGTCGTCCGCGGTGGCTCGAGACGTGGTGCCGTGGTTCCCGACCATCTGGAAGAGCATCTTCCGTCGCCGCTGGGAGACGCTCAACTTCCCGCTGGCCGGCGTGGCGCAGGACGACGTGCTGCTGCAAATCAACGAGACCCTGGACGCACTGTTCCCTAGGTCCATTGGAAAATAATTATTATCGATAGAAAGGGTGACAAGTGGCAGTGAAAGCTGACCATGTCGTGGGTAAACTATTGGCAGTTCGTGCACCGAGAGTCGCAAGTTCCAGTTGCTGACCCACGCCATCATCCCCGTGCCGTCCTACGCAGATATAAGAGAGACACAAAAGGCTCTCGGATACACAGATGCATACGATCGGTGTGTATGCATTGGTCGGAGCATTTCAGCTGAAATTTGTACTTGACATGTTGGTGTGCTAGCATTATTTCTCTGCAGGCGCCGGACTTGATGGAGTCGCACTCGGTCGACTTTGCTTTGGACGGAGGCATGCTGGGGGACGACCGGTGTGTTCGAGCCAATATGCCATTCCCGACGACGTTCCATGTCGCGGTGTACAAGCGCAACCCAACGGAAGAAGACAAAGTACAGGGACAAACACGGCCGGTGTTTCAGGTCGGCGTGGTTCCTGGAGGATACTTTGAGCTGAGCCTATCAAAGCGACAGAATCGACATGCTAGAGCCCCTTCCATGTTTGGTCAAGATTCTATGACGTCTATTGGCCTGGTAAATTCCAAGTTCCCACTGGTGGGCAAGCAACCAGGATGGACACGGAGGTCGTACGGATACCATGGTGATGACGGTCGATACTATCACGGAACACCATTTGAGGTTGGTGGTGTTGTCTATGCTGGTTGTCTGTGGAGATGCTAATTTGTACGCTGAAATCGGATGATACTCTAAGCAGGGTCGGCCGTTTGGTCCGATGTTCAAGGCTGGTCGCACAGTTGGCTGCGGAATCCGCATCAATCCAAGAACAGGGCCAATTTTTGCGTTTTTTACAAACAATGGCGAGCTAATATCTGGCGAGGATGGCGCGTATTTGGAGTGCGAACATCGGAACTGGTACCCGACAGTTGGTTTGGACTCGTACGACGCGTTGCATCTCAACTTTGGGCAAGAGCCTTTCGTGTACAGCGACATCACAGGTACGCAGCCTGATGCACTTCAGTGAGGCTGCAACATCTCACGAGAGTTATCCATGCGTCCGGTTTGTTTCACAGATGAGCTGTTCGAAGAGTGCAATGGTATGGCGAATGCCGTCTCTGAACAGCTGCAGTGGTACGATATTAGCGATTCGGACGGCGAGAGCTCCGAGGATGAGGAGAACGACGGCGACAATGGTTCGGGCGATGGCGTTGGATCGGAAATGTCCGATGAAGAGATCAGCGCCAGACTGATCATGCGCATACTTGCCATGCGTCGAGCAGGGATGGACGGCGTGTAACGCTGATTCCGTGGGTTTCATTAAATACCGGTAGCATTGCCTTGTTTTAGGAAGTATTGTGTTTTGTGAATTCCCACTCCCGACGACGGGCTGAATACTGACGTTGATGAGTTACTGGCCGGAAGATGCTTTGGGAGTAATACCCGCTGGAAACCAGAAAGCGAGTCCAGAACTCGGCTCGGACTTTGGTGCTTGTTCCGTAGCCGCAGAGGATTGATTGCTTCCTGCTTGCCACTGGAAATGCTAAGAGTGCATCAGTGGTGACAATCTCCTTTAACGCGCATGGCGAAAACCAAGTTGACGACCCCATTTTGCGAACGGATGGCAGCATTAATCGCTTCCCATGCGATTGATCATTCTGGAAGCGTGATGACATTATCATCCTTGCATGCGAGCGAGGGTGAAGGGCTTCGCATGCTGTTGCCGCCTATGAGAAGCGAGTAGGACGTCTACGGCCATAAGTGGGCTGAGATAGCGCGGTCGCCAGGAAGTTCCTGAGGTGGGCTGCCGCCATGCACGTACATGTAGCGCCTTCGTGGGTTGTGTGGCGTGCCTCGAAGAAGATCGGCAGCCCACTTCAATGCGTATACAATATGTATACATGTAGTGGCTCGTTTCTCTGTAAAAGCTGGCGAATTCGGCAAAGAAATGCTCTGTTAAACCGCGTGGACACTCAATTGCTAACACATTTTGCCTCGGCGGGCGGGCTAGCGGTCGTTCGTGCTCGCCAGCCAGAATACGGTATACAGTATGGACGGCATTCACCCGACGACGCTGCGCTCCCTTTCTCTCACCAAAACCATAAACTCTTGCGCGAGTGCTCTGATGATGGCACGGTTTTTATATATTTTTTGATTTCGCTTTCCAGGCATAAAAGGAATGGACAGAAGACCTCAAGACAAGAGTGCCTACGTCTGGGTAAATGACCAAATCGGTATGAAATCGCATTTTAAATGCCAAAGCAGTAAACAGTGTGACGGTATGGTATGCGGAAACCACCTGAATATGTTGATTTTGATTCGGTATGCTGACGTTAATGTGTTTGCCCGAACTAGTATGAACAAGTTTTGAGAAGGCGATAACACTGTATCGAGCGTTCCTAGACTGTGAACGACAGCAGTCAGGTGTCGGCACGGCAACCAATGCTGGTGGCCGAAATAAAATATAGTATAATAGAGCTAATCCGATTTATGCGGAAGTTGACTCCACTGTGGTGGCAAGACAGCTCGCGAAACGCGTTTACAACGCAATAGCTTACAACCTTGCTTTAAATCGGCAAGTTAATAGTAGAAATGTAGCTGTACTGCCGACCCCAAGAAAGCTTCAGCGTAGTACACCCTTCCCCGTGGTCTCCCATTGACAACTATTAATTGATATTTGCTAAGGCACCTCATTCTCTAAGAAACGTAGTAGTCTATACCAGGCTCTAGCTAGATTAAGAACTCGAGCTCGACGGTGAGAGGACTGCGCCTACTCTAGCGGCTAAGCGTGGACGACCGCAAACCAAGCGATATAGGACCAATGGTGAGGACGGACCCGGACCCAGAATCCGTTTTGGGCAGTGTGAACATGTCGGACGAAACAAACGAACATGCAAGAAGCGTAAGGTTGGTTCGTAAAGAAAGTAGAGGCAGTTGCCTCGCTCGTTGATGCCGTCATAGTGAGACCAGAGCAAAAGGTCGACCTAGGCGAGATTTGTCAGTATCACATGTAGGGACAGTCAGTGGCTACAGAATCATTTTAAAAATGCGATTTCATACCGATTTGGTCACTTACGTCTACCATACTAAGTATTTATATCGGCTAGCGACTACGACAGACCTTCTTAATACCGGCACTTTGCAAAAATAACTGGCAATGTGCCGGATTATAGGTTTCGGAAGTGCCGGATTTAATAGACCCTTCAGTATCGAAAAACAAAGGACAGAGCTATGAGCAAGCTCAAGCCGAGCGTCTCCAGTAACCCCCCTCGCGCAAGACACCGTACCAGCCTGCCCACGCGCTTCAATATGGCCTAGCAATTGCTGCAGTAGTCTACGGGGTCACTGCCGTGGTCAACATGACTTTTGTAAAATCCAGGCCAGCTTTCACAGCAAATGGCAGAGATCGAGATTTTAGTTGCTCGCCTACGCAGCCTTTTATCCGTTCAACCTGTTATTGATGCTACTTTCGCGCACGGTGTTAATGACACAGTCTCGGACAAATACTGGCTCACGGAACAGCACCTCATCAACTATATTAAAGATCAAGGAACTTTCGAATGACATGCACCACTGGTGCATGTCATTGAAGGGATGGAGTTGGTACAAGCTGAAAGAGATAGCAACAATAAAGCAGATCAAAGTGTTGCACCGCCTCTGATGCCGTCGGAATTTAAGTTATGCCAAGCAAATATGCTGAGTGAGTCGGTTCAGACAGCAATTGACAAAGAAAACTACGGGAAAAAATGCTGGACAGAGCTCGTAGCATATTCAACTTTGTTATCCCTTTGATTACGCTCAATCTGGCAGAACAGCCCTTCGGAACATCACATCCAAGCAAAACAGATGGTCATCACATGCAAACATCAAGGTATCTAAGTATACACTGTTGTATACGCTTTTTTACCCATCACCGAGCCCGCATTGTCCCAACAGTTCAACCTCTTCAATTCCGCAGGTCCGCCTTGCAGTCGGTGGGCCCATCCTCGAATTGGAGCTGCCATGTGCCAAGCACGGCGACCATCACTCAAGCGGGCGGCCTGCCGCCTCACGACGCTGGACGACGCGCTGCTGCACCGGATCCTGCGCTTCTCGAGTGCGCGCGACGTGGAGGCGCTGGCCGTGGCGGCGCGCGTCGTCTCGCAGAGCGTGCTGCCGCGCTTCCCGGGGCTCTGGCGCGCCCTCTTTGCGCAGCGCTGGGCGACGCTCAACTTCCCGCTGGCCGCGGACGCCACGCTCGCCATCGAGCCGAAGCTGCGCGCGCTCTTCCCCGCGGAGACGACCGAGTGCCGCATGCTGCAGCTGCTAGCCCACGCCATCGTGCCCGTGCCGTCCTACGCGGACCTGGACCAGACCAAGCGGTGTCAGGGCTACAGCGACGCCAAGCACCAGTAAGGAGGAGCTAGAGGTTGACGCGTGGAGGCGGCCGTGATGACTGACTGACTGTTTCTGTTCTGTCTGCAGGATTGAGCCGCTGCACGACGCGGACACGAGACCGTCGCACGTGGTGCGCTTTGCCTTCAATGGGGACGAGCTGGGAGATGATCGCAGCGTGAGAGCCAACGTGCCGTTCCCGCCGGGATTCCATGTGGCCGTGTTCAAGCGGCGAGAGGCTGGAAAGGACGGGAAGCCGCTGTACCAGATCGGACTCGTGGCAAGCGGATACTTTGAGATCCAAATCGTACGTCGAGAGGGACCCGTGACGGGGATTGAGGAGCAGGACCAGCACACGCAGCCCGTGGAGGAGGAACTAACGTCGCTGGGGCTCGTGCCGGCGAGTTTTCCGTTGGTGGGGCGACAACCGGGCTGGAACCAGAAATCCTTCGGCTATCACGGGGATGACGGACGCTTTTATCGCCAGACTACGAGGGTAAGCTGAGAGTTTTGCGAGTTGCCAACTGTTATTGAGGTCGTTTGGCTCACACTTGAATCTCTGATTTTGACAGGGCCGACTTTTTGGGCCGCGGTATGGCGTGAACGACACTGTGGGCTGCGGAGTGCGGCGGAATATGAGCACGGCGCAGTCGCACGTCTTCTTCACAAGCAATGGCGAAGAGCTTTCCCGAGTGGTGGAGGGCGACATCGAGAGCCCGCATACGAGCTGGTACCCGGCGGTTGGGGTGGATTCGTACAACGAAGTGCGTGTGAACTTTGGACAGGAGCCGTTCGCGCACGACAACATTGTCGATGAGCTGTTTGCAGAGTGCGACCCAAGCGTGGTCGTCACGACGAATTTGCCGTGGCACTACATCCGGGAATACAGCATCGAGTGCTTGGTGTGGCGTCGCCAGCAGACTAGCGAAGCACGAGCTCGTGCGGATTCGGATGAGTGGAAGGATGCAATTTCTGAAAAGGGCAAGCTGGAGCAGGAAGAGGAGACCTGCATGAAGAAATGGATGATGGGAATGCTGACGCCCCGACAGCAAAACCGACTTGCATCGAGCGAGGAAAACGCGAACGAAGAGCGCGCTGCTGCGCGACAACTCCCGTAAGGAGAGTGAGTCCAAGTGGGCGGAAGTAAGGCGAAAAAGCGCTGCCATTAGCATGGATGTGAGTAGTACATGAAAGTCATTATCAGTAAGTATAACGTGGGCGCTGTTTTATCGATCGTGTTCAATTTGAAGATGCTGTTTCAAATTGCAACAAGGCGGAGCGCCGAGAAACTTGACAAAATCTACTTGATGTAGCCTTAACGTTTCGTGTAGGTGGAGATCGAGCCTCGAAACGCTGTAAGGTGTGTCTGCAATGTAAACCAAACATGGTCATGTTACAACTCTTTCAACTGCGACTCCATGGCGTCCACAAGAGCTGGGACGTTCTCTTGGTCGAGCTTGTGTTGCGTGCAGAAGGCAGACGCGAGCTCCCGAGGGTTGTCGTTGCGGTGTACCGGTAACTTGATCGATGTGCCATCGCCCATATCAATGTCGAGCGTGAAAAGAAGCACACCTCGTGGATCCACGGGAGTCTCCGCTTCGGCTTGTGCCGGGACATCAGAGCCGGCTTCTACTGGGGCTTCAGGTTGTGCTTCTGGGGCTTCAGCGGTGGGCTCCCCCGGCAGCTGCAGCTGTCGCTCCTCCAGGATGTTCAGAATCGATTGCACCAGCGCATTCTGGCACGCGAGCAACTGGTCTCCGTCAAACTCTACGCCCAATTCCGCACGCACGATCTCGTGCTTCTCTACACAGAATGAGTTGGCAGCATAGTACGGTTCCTGGCCTTCGAAGAACTCGAGGTTGTACACGTTGCCGCTAAGCGTTACAGGGATCGAAAACAGCGGCTCCGGTCGTGTCGGCTGCCCGGCTTGCTCTGCTTCCTCCTGTGGCTGCGCTGGGGCTTCCTGCGGCTGTGGAGCAGCGGCAATTCGCTCACGCAACAGAGCCGAAAGCTGCACCACGTTGTTGTCGAATCCTTCACTTTCGCCCAGACCGACACCAACGAGGAACCGCTGTACCGAAGCTTCAACATCTTCACCTTCAAAGTAGGCCAGATCTGCCTGTCGCTGCTCATCAAGATTAATCGGCACCGTTACCAGTGGCTGACGCTGCTGCTCGGCAGGAGCGGTAACTTCAGCTGCAGCTTGAGTCTGGACCTGAGTTTGTGCTGCCATTTGTGCCCGCGCCTCTTGCTCCAGCAACGCTGCCATCCGCCCGTCCACAATCCCAATCAACTGCGGCATCAACGATTCAATCGTCGCGTCATCCGTAATGCCATTCTCACTCAAGAAACGCACAGCCGTCTCCCTGGCGGTGGACCCTTCGTAATGCGTCATAATAGCCGGCTGGTTGTTGATCGTCAGCGGTTCCGAGAACAACTCCCGTCCCTGCTGTTGCTGCTGCATCACAGGCTCTACGACCTGCTGCTCTGCCACCGGTGCAGATTCCGCCTCCGCCTGCCTGTTGTCGACCTCACTGACGATCTGGTTGGCGATCTGCGGTGCCACTCTGTCCATGAACTCCCCGTCGCTGACTCCGATGCCGCGCAGCGTCTCCACTGCTTCGTCCATGGGAATCCCCCCTTCAAAGTGCCGGACCGTAATCTCCCGCCCGTCCAGCGACAGAGCGAAGGCGAAGAGCTCCTTCTTGGGGGGCTGCAGCTCCTCCAGCTTCCTGTTGACTAGCGTCACCAGCTGCGGGTACACCTCCCTCATGACGTCCATGCTGAAGCCGCTGGCGTAGAGGAACCTCTCCACGGCCGCTTCGGGCGTCTCCGTCTCGTACTTAAGGAGGTCGCCCGTGTAGCCGTCAATGGTAAGCGGGATGGAGAGCTGCACGCTGGGCATGGGCTCGTCGGGCGGCGGCTGCTGCTGGTCGCTCTGCGCCGCCTCCACCTCCTGCATCTTGTCCTTGAGCAGGCCCGACAGCTGGTCGATGACCGAGCGCACCTGGGCGTCGTCCGTGGCGGCCATGAGCCCGTTGGAGCGCGCGAAGGACACGGCGGCGTCCTGGAAGCTCTCGCCCTTGAGCAGCTGCAAGTTCTTGAGCGAGCCGTCGATGGTCACGGGCATCGTGATGAGCACGTCGTTGCTGCTGGCCTGCTGCTGGGCCAGCGCCAGTGTGGGGAGCAGCAGCAGCAGCGACAGGGGCTTGACCATTGGTGACCAGGGATCCAATGCGCAGGGTGGTGGTGCCTTGCTGCGGCGAATCGGGAATGACTGGCATCACGCCCTCTCGGGAGAAATCTATGGAAAGATTTCGGAAAGATACGTCTGACCTTTGGAGTCAAGCAACCTTCGCGCGACCAACTTGAAGGGTCTCTCGTTCGCGCAACATTCAAGTGCGTTTTGCCGTCTGAAGTCGGCGGCGACCCAATACTATTGGACGCTGCCGTCTCTACTGAGGGCGGTAAATGACGCTCTGCGATCTCATGGATAAAGTTGTCGAGCTTTCCGAGTCCTACGACATTGTGTCGTCCTGGAGAGGAGGAGGCTGGTAATGGGGCTAGTATTCCACCAGGCAGTGGGTGTACTGTACAGCTTACGTTTCCATGAGTAAAAGGAACATTGGCCGAACGAGTAACCACGCAGCTGTCGTATAGCCTGACCACTATCCCCTACTAGTATTCTTTTTATTTTTATTTTTCAGTTGACCGGTTTGATAATTGAGTGGTCAAGGACATCGAGAGCGTATGCTGATTCTTCAGGCAACGCCATTTTTCCTTTTAAAAGGACCACTACTGTAGTATCTTGTAAACCGAGATGCATCGACGCATCCCGTGGGTTCCTTCAGCCTGGCTTAACGCTGACCAAAAATTTACACTTCGAAGTAGTGGTATTTGTAGGAAACAATTATTCGGTTGTACCATATGAATCGGAGCCACAGAAATCATTAAGCCCAAGTGTGAGGTTCCGTCTCCAGCCGCGAGGATTTCAAACCCATTACGAATCATGCTGAACAAACCGAGACGTATTGTCAATGTTGCCCAGTTCGCCTCAACCTTAAAAACACTGGTTTGTCTTAGATTGCAGCTGAACAGTAAGGATGTACAGGTTGCAGCGCCAACCGCATGGCATGACACCGTTACGACCACAGTCACAGAAGGCAACCCATAGCGAATAGACCCCGACACACGTTTCTTAGACGCAGATCAACTCGACGCTTCAGTGACCGGGTGCACGCCCAGGTAGCCCGGCGTCGGCTCGCCCTGCACCTCACCAAAGTACAACATGAACTTCTGGCGCCACTCCTCCGCCGTCTCGCGGTCCGCCATGAACTTGGGGAACTCGTCCAGGGTGGCCTCCGGGATCTCCCACGGGTGGCTCGATCCAGACGGAGCGATGTCGGTGCGCACAGTCTCCATCACGACAGACTCCTGCACCTCTGTGGACAGGATCCAGTTCATGAAGAGCTTGGCGGCCGCAGGGTTCTTGGCCTTGTTGAGGATGGCGATGCGCTGACCCCACGTCAGGTACTCCGTGCCTTTGCCGCCGCCCACGTACACGATCAGAGAGGCGCCAGCGTAGGTGCCCACACCGATGACCTTGTCCTGCGCCGTGACCAGGTTGTTGGCGACGTGCGAGCCGCGGTTGAAGCTGATGCTCTGATTGGCCATGGCAGCAGCCCATTCCCAGCCGAACTGCTTCACGTAGAGGTGATAGACAAAGAGCACGGCGTCGTCGTCATTCGGGTAGGATGAGGCAATCTTGCCAGCCCACTTCGAGTCGACTAGGTCAGCCGCCGACGTGGGCGCGTCCAAGCCGCCGAGGTTACTCGAGTCGTAGATGTAGCTGAAGGAGTTCACACCGTACGCGA
>LGTU01000490.1:0-73462 GCA_001314425.1 Phytophthora pluvialis | reverse complement strand
TTAAGATGAACCGAGATTGCCATGCAGTACACTTGAGCTCGTCCGTAGACTAAGGCCGCGTTTAGGAAATCTCTTACATGACTGCATTTTACCATTGAACCACCTAATCGGATCGAGCCCACGCGTAGGCTTTCCAGCTGGGTAATAAAGATTAAGGTATATTGTGTTACTGTTTCTATCGCTAGAAGTGAACTCTAATGGCCATTCCAGTCCGGCATTTACATCCGGACCAGTGCGTCTACTACCTGCTGTCCTCCTTCCGAGCTCGTTCCGTCTTCCGTTGCCAGTCTCGTGCCTTGTGCTGGTTCCCGTCTACTCATCTCCCAGCGACTCATATCGCCCTCCATGTGCTCCTTCACTCCCGTAAATATCTGATGTCCCAAGTCTCCAGCAGTTTGAGCCACCATCCTGCTCCTTTGACTGTCCATGGCTAGATTCGCAAACCAATCTGCCATCTTATTGTGTCTGTGAAAATGATGGTTCCAGGTTGCCACTTTGCATAGATCTGCTAACCGACGTGTGCTCTTGTACAAATGCTGCAGTCGCTTGGTCCTTGGTGGCTTCCGCTGTCGCATCATTCTGAGAATCATTTCACTGTCTCCCACAATGTGAATGCCCTGCCATCCTTTGGCCGCCGCATTCTCCAGCAGTCTGTGCAACCCCACCATTTCCGCCGCGTTGGATCGCGGACAATCATGCGCAGCCAGGAGAGTGTGGCAGTCAAACATGAGTATAACGAAAGGCAGCGACAGATCAAGTCTGCAAAAGGAAGTCGATCAGATTACAGAAGAGTTGAAGATCAAATGAAGTGATGAGGGGTGAGAACTGGGTGGGGTGTGGCGGCTCCCGTGACGGACTCGACCTTTTCCAAGACTGGGACTAACCGTTTAGGCATGAGCATAGAGCGTTTTACGATAGGCGAATTAAATACACCGCTGATCGGCAAGGAGACATCGTGATGCCTGACAAAGTCTGTCAGTGACAGACTCTGAGGTGACGCTAGCTGGGAATTGTTGTCTACGAGTTGGCGATGTTTGGTTGTATCGAAGCGAAGCCAGCCGAGTCCGCGCACTTCGTATTTAATTCATTATCCAGTCCGCAACCTCCTCCACCGACACGATATAGAAACCACGGACACAGGGGAGTGGTTCGCTGTACAGGAGGACACTAAAACGCTGCGAGGAGGACAGCAGGTCACTGCTTCGTGGGTTTGACTAGCTCGTGATAAAATGTCCCAATCAATGTGCATGTCGAAGGGAAACGTCGTTTTTTTCATGATGGAAAACTATCACAACAAGGGCTGATGCCAGTAGCACCTACAAATTGGCAATATCTGTTTTTTTTTTTTCGAATCGAAGCCAGTTGGCAGTGCGTCATTATCGAATTTGCGTCTCTGAAGACGAAACAAGCAGCCCGGAAACTCACGATGGACAACTTTAGCTTGGCACCGATTCGCGTGTTGACCGTCAATGCGGGTTTGAATGACGACCTCGCCCTCGATTCGACACCGGCACTTGACTACTTTGGCCTGTTTCAGATTTCGCTCGGGCCTGTAACCCATGGGGCTTCGACCAACGGCACGCTGGAAGTCACAAGCGTCGGCAAATGGCTTGACATTAAGGACTAGGACAAAGCCGCGTGGGAGGGCGAGCACGTTGGCATGTCGGAGTTCAGCCACACGAGCTTTCGAGAAAAGATCGAGGACATGAAGACCCAGCTCCGAAACGCCGACTTTCCTGTGGACGACTGCACGATCGGCTTCGACTTCTGCATTGTCGGCGGCTTCCTCCGAGACGAAGCGGGTCTCCGGGTCCTGAACGAAGAATTTCTTACTGATGTGGCGGCGCGCAGACTGTTACTGAGTCAGCACCCGCGCGGACGTACGAGAGAGGGATGCAACAGAGCCGAGCACTTCCCATTCGTGCGCCTCAACGTCTACAAGTAGTGGTAGGACAGAGCTAAATCTCGAGTTTGACAAGCGATGCGTCTTCATAACTCAACAAATGCACGCCGTTTTCTTTCGTTTTAATGCGGTGGTGCCGCAGACTCTTCGG
Organism: Phytophthora pluvialis; assembly: GCA_001314425.1. Taxonomy (NCBI): domain Eukaryota; phylum Oomycota; class Peronosporomycetes; order Peronosporales; family Peronosporaceae; genus Phytophthora; species Phytophthora pluvialis. The sequence goes on along the minus strand of LGTU01000490.1, from coordinate 71,408 downwards.
TAACAATTTTCATTGGCAGCAAATAGTGACTCATTATCCAATTTGTGCTGAAACAGATACACATGCCGTTCATCACTTCGACGCCTACTCGCATCACGCGTGTGAACTCTGCCCTCAATGAAAACTCCACTCAAAGCACTCATTACCCACAGGTCCTTTTAACGCAAACATAACTCTTCATCCAGCGGCACCCTAAGAACTCACGGAAAATGGGTTTCCAATATTATGTACACTTCGTGTGTTCGGATTGCCAATCACACTTCAACTCAGTCAATAGATCTCTGCCAGCGCTTTTTCGTCCTCAGCTTTTCCGTCTCATTCGTCAATTTGCCTCGTCGGACGCAGGTGAAAAGAAAAAAGAAAAATACCATGGCGTCGTCACCATGGCGCAACTACGCCACGTTCCAGCCACCCAACCAGCCGGCGCCGCCTACCGCCCAAGAGTCCGCCGGGTTCCTCTCTCGGCTCTTCCTCTCGTGGGTCAAACCTTTGATGCAACACGCGCACAACCAGCAACTTAACGCCAGTGACGTGTGGCCTCTTCGGTACGCTATCCGCGCTGATACCGTACTCCAGAGGTTCGAGACGCCCTTAAAGCAACATAAGAACTCGTTGCCCAGGGCTTTCGCTCAAGTTTTCGGGCCCCAGTTCGTCCTCACGGGGATGGCGATGCTCGTGTCCATGTTGTGCAACTTAGTGGGGCCCGTGGCACTTAACCGAGTGGTCACAGCACTCTCCGGAGAGGACGAGAAGCTCGTGATGACTGCAGCTCTGTGGGTCGGCCTGGTGTTCGCTACCCAGGTGGTGCAAGCTCTGGCAGATTGTTACACGGGGCTGCAGAACGAGGTCACAGCGATCCAGTGCATCTGTCTACTCAAGACTTTGCTGTACCGGAAGATGCTGCGGCTAAGTGCAAGCTCTAGAAAGAAAAAGTCAACGGGGGAGCTCACGAACATGTACACGGCAGACTGTGAGTCGCTCGTGCGGACGGCGCTGGTGGTGCACCAGATGTGGCTCATCCCACTGCAGATCGTCGTGGTTAGCTACTTGTTGGTTCGGGTCTTGAGTGTTGCAGCTTTTGCCGGGATCGCAGTGATCGTGTTGATGTTGTGGCTGAATCAGGTGGTCTCGAAGAAGATGCACAGTCTGCAACGCCAGGTGAGGCGCGAGAAGGATAACCGGATGAAGAAGGTGGCGGAGGCCTTTAAGGCGGTGAGTATTGTCAAGCTAAACGCTTGGGAAGACCCGATTGCGGCCAGGATCCGCGCTGCGAGGGAGACGGAGCTGCACGCTCTGCTCAAGATGCGTATCATGACGTCAGTGAGCATTGTGCTGCTGTGGGGGATGCCGGTGTTCATCAGTATCGCTGCCTTTGGCACGTTTTCAGCCGTGCTGCACCGCGATCTCACACCGGCAATCATGTTTACGAGCCTTGCGCTCTTTATGCTGATCCAGGCACCACTTCGCAGCATCACGTTTATCGTCTCCATGGCAATTCAGTGCAGCGTGGCACTTGAACGGATATCGTCGTTCTTGAAGATGACTGAGTTGGACGAGAGCAGTGTTATCACGATCGGCAATCCTTTGACGGAGCGATATGTTGCTAAAGACGTGATAGTAGCTGTTGAAGACGGCGAATTTGCTTGGGATCAGGATGGTTTACCTTTGCTGAAGAACGTGAATCTCGAAGTAAAGGTGGGCGAATTCTTGGTGGTTCAAGGTACAGTTGGCTGCGGTAAATCTTCGCTGTGCTCTGCGCTACTTGGCGAAATGGAGAAACGCGAAGGAACCGTGTTCGTGGGTGGCAGCGTGGCGTATTGCTCGCAGCAAGCTTGGATTCAAAACATGACGCTGAAGGACAACATCTTGTTCGGACATCCATTTGAGCGGAAGAAATACGAAAAGATACTTGATGCATGTGCATTGACGAGTGATCTTCGGTCATTGCCAGCAGGTGATCTGACTGAAATCGGTGAGCGTGGTGTTAATTTGTCCGGAGGCCAGCAAGCTCGTATAGCACTGGCTCGTGCCTGCTACAGCAACGCCAGCGTCTACATACTGGACTCTCCGCTGTCAGCTGTAGACGCGATTGTGCAGAACGAGATTTTCGAGAAGTGCTTGCTCGGGCTCCTCAGGAACAAGACGGTCATTCTGGTTACTCACAACCCGGAGATTATCACGTCGAGCTACATCACGCGGGCAGTAACTCTTGACGAAGTAGGTACTCTTGTGGAGACTTACCGTGCAGATTGCCAATCAGACTACGAACTGCTGGTTTCACCGATGGGAAGCGATTCCTACACTCTCTCAGCCTTTGGTGATAGTGACACAACTACGCAAATTAGCACGAGCGATGGCACGGGGTCTGAAAATGCTGTCAACGAACTGAGTGATGAAGCTGCACTTACCTCGCCATACAAGGATAGTCTACACTCTATCAGAAAGAAATCACTAAGCTTTTCTGGCGTGGCAGACAGCGAAAGAGGCAGGCTGATCCAAGACGAAGGACGGTTGGATGGTCGAGTTTCTCGTCATGTTTTTGAGGCCTACTACCATGCTGTGGGTGGACTACCCATTGTATCTGCTATCCTTCTCTCGCAAATGATTTGGCAAGTGCTCCAGATCAGCAGTGATTTCTGGTTGAGTAGCTGGTCAAATGATGCTGCAACGCTCGGAAAAGATGCCGCGAGTACGAATGCACACACAGCTTACCGTTTGGGTGTATACGCGAGTCTCGGGCTGGTAGCTGCGCTTATGGTGTTCGGCAGGACCGTCATTGTCACAGTCTACGGCATTCACGCCGCCAGGAAATTGTTTGATCGGATGACATACTCTTTGATGCACGCGCCCATGCGATTTTTCGATGCGAATCCAATCGGACGTGTGTTGACTCGTTATGGTGGTGATGTGGCCGCGGTGGATGTGCAAATCCCGTTCATGTTTGGTACTCTGGCAGCGAATGTGTTCTCGGTTGGTTGCAGCTTGGCAACAGCTGCCTTTTTGATTCGTTGGAAAGGAGTTCTGTTGCTCCCAGTTATTGCCGTGTACTTGGCAGTCGGTAGTTTCTACATCTCGCCAGCTCGAGAACTACAGCGCTTGTCGAAGATCACGCTATCTCCTGTTCTGAACCACATGTCTGAATCGGTTGATGGTGCGTCGGTTGTTCGCGCCTTCGGACAAGTCCAACGATTCTTCCAGACCAGCAGTGCTAAGCTTGACGCGAACCACAAGATTTGGTATGCGCAGGTGTACGTTTCGCAATGGTTTTCCCTGCGTATCCAACTTGTGGGGAGTTTACTGTTGCTCGTAGTCACGTCCTCGCTCGTGCTTCTTCACCACCAGCTCAATGTCGCGATCATTGGATTGGCTTTTTCGTACTCATTGAAAATCGCTGCGAACCTGGAGGGTATTATTCGATCACTGACTCGTATCGAGACTGTTATGGTTAGTCCTGAACGAATGCAGGAATACATTGACATCGAGCAAGAAGCACCTTTCCGTATCCCAATGATGGACCCACCAGCACAGTTTGAATGGCCGGTAACTGGGTCCATTGTTTTCGACAAGGTATCATTCCGGTACAAAGAGGGAGGTGACTTGGTACTGCGCAACTTGAGCTTCTCTGTGGACGGAGGACAGAAAATCGGAATCGTTGGCCGCACCGGTGCCGGTAAATCGAGTTTAACCATGGCTCTGTTTCGAATCAGCGAGCTTGCGTCGGGCAGTGTGCTGATTGATGGTGTCGACGTAGGCACAATTGGCCTGAAATCTCTGCGTGAAAAGCTGTCAATCATCCCTCAAACTCCAGTGCTATTCAAGGGCCCACTGCGTGAATACTTGGATCCATTTGACGACTTCACGGATGACCAATTGTGGGAGTCCATTCGAGAAGTAGGTTTGGATGACCGTGTTGCCGAAGCCGAAAGCAAGCTCATGATGATCGTAGAGGAAAACGGTGAAAACTTCAGCGCCGGCGAGCGGCAAATGCTGTGCATGGCTCGAGCTCTTCTCCGTCATTCACGTATCGTGGTCTTTGATGAGGCCACGGCTGCGATTGACCAGGAGACGGATCAAAAACTGCAACGCGTGATCCGGACGGCGTTCGCGAAGTCGACAGTGCTGACTATTGCGCATCGACTAGACACGATCCTGGACTCGGATCGTATCTTGGTACTTGATGGAGGTCGTTTGGTCGAGTTTGCATCTCCAGCTGAACTAGTGAAGAAAAGTCAAGGTCACTTCGTTGAGCTCATGCGCGAGGGTGGACATTTGGATAAGTTCAAACAGCAGCGTGGAATCAAGATGGTAAGCGTTGCTTAGTGCAACTACAGGAGTAGTACTTGCGCCTGAAATTGAAGTGACTTTGCTTTCCTCGGCAAGTTTTGGCTTGGGAGCCCAGTCTCGCCCTACATAGTGTGTTGTAGCTCCTACTGCACGCAGCATTCCAGTGCTCGTCAAGGAGCATTTCATAACCTACCTTCATCTTTTTCTCATCTTGGGGAACCCAACGCGGTACATATTGAAGACGAGTCTTATATCATCCACCAACCTGTTTCTGTTTTCTCTTCAGGTCAATGTCCCCCGAAGAATCATACTACAGTATATGGTTTCTTCTTTGATTCCGGACCATTTACCGTCGCGTGATGATCCTTTGGTTATAAAACCCCGCGTGGCGCCCGATGAGGAAGAAAGCTGAGTCCTCGTTCACAGCACTTCGTACGCCCCCCCCCCCCCCCCCCCTCCCAGCTGTATCATGTGTGGGTGGCGATAAAATTGCTCTGTGAGTTCAACTTGGCATAGGTGCGCATTTGCCGTACTATGTATGATGAGTCGAGGTCGTGATTTAGTTTGTCCTTGCCATTGTGGGAGTTACACTCTGGAGCACACGCGGTTTGATTTTCCGAAGACAAGTACAAATTGAGCAACACGAAGAAGTTCGTTCTCTGAAGAAAAATAAGTTTAACCTCACGCGCACTTTTGAAACTAACAAAGTAGCCAAGTAAGTTGACTTTTACTTTCGACACGCTTTACTCCTTCTAAGGCTCTCATCTCAGTACACGATGAAGCCTCGCCGACAGCCAGTAGCTGCCAGAGGCCATCGTTCGTCTTGGCGATCCACCAACGCAAGTTTTGCTACCAACACGAAAGACCCCTTGGCCGTCAGATTGGTTGCCTTCACGTGCACGGGCGTCTCGAACGGTAGGTACAGCATTGTCCGGTCATTTGCATCTCCTTCAGCTGCAGTCTCAACCACTTGCTCCCAGGCAATCGGTAGAGTTACTGTCACCCGATGTTGCACGTGTTTTTCCTCGGGTGACCTGCTTGCTAGCTCATAGATTGACGAACTTCCTGTTACATTGCTGACCCCAGCACCAGCCAAACACACAAGTACCTCCACTTCAACTGCTTCTGCTTGTTGCTGCCAGTAGCTTCGAGCACTGTGCGACAGCGCTAACACGCCCTTCAGCACACAGGTAAAATCCGTGCCAAGCGACACGCCAAGTTGTGAGCGTGAGCGAGGCTTGGCCGTGAACGCCGAATTCTCCGCGTAAGTTAAGAATTGTGCGCTTGAGAGGAGACGTTGCTCACTGTGCAGACGCGAGCAGAAGAACAGCTTCGGGAGCACAGGAGGCACTGCACAAAGTGCAACCATGAGCTGCTGTAGCACCCGAGCCCCAACACCAGCTTGGCGAGAGGGAGCGAGCTTGGCGACGCGATCCAATTTCCCCCGTACGTCTGCGCTCAACATCTTCAGCATTTGTAGACTCCACTGCGAACTGTTGCTAAGCGATTCCCGCTCTGTAGGGAAGTCGATGGAGTTTGGAGACCGAAGCAACAGGAAGCCTTCTACTGTCGAAGCAAGTAAGATACACGAGTTGGCGTGAGCTTGAAGCGCGCCCAGGTCACGCTGGTCGACTCCAAGCAGTAAGGCACGCAGCACTCTGAATTTTTCTGCAAGGCCGCGCAACTGCTTGCTCAACTGCCCCTCTCGTCCAACCGGGTTGCCCGCTGAATTCGTAAATGCAGCCTCGCCGGCAAGCTGCTGTGCACTCTGCAGGAGCTGGGCCCACTCGAGTCGGAGGACAACTAGGTGTAGCTGGAAATCGAAACGAAAGCTTGAGGTACGCGCAGCTTGCAAATACATCGTGGTGCGGGCCAGTGAGTGAAGGCTTTCTAGGTGCACTGACCGATCCGTTGCAATACGTGACTCTGCTTCACACAGCGTTTGTAGAGCATGCACCCACCCACCAAAGCACTCACTATCGGCCTTCGCCGCAATCACCTCCATCAACTGCGAAGCCAGTGTGAAGCGTCCTCGCAGCATCGCAAGTTTCGCCATCTCGTATCGCTCTGCATGCGACTCGTAGTGCTCGGGATTCAGAAGTTGTCGCTCGAATTCGGCAATATTCTTGCTTGTTGTGTTGTCCTCAACGCGAATCATCTCCTGGGTCCAAAGGAAGAATGTAGCTGCCACAGCTCGCAATCGTGGTGCGTCCGTTCGTTCTACACCAGCTAGCTCCTTCAGCAACATAGGAAGCTCCTTGTGGGTTACATTGGCACTTGGTGGCCGAAGTTGGGCGCCGAGGACTTTGAAGATAAACGTTCCGCGCAGCTTGGAGACACCAGAGTCCAGGTTGCTATCAGCAGGAATCGAAAGCAACTCAATTAAACGTGGAGCCACGTATGTTGCGAGCAGTTGAGGGTAGTCTTGACTGAGCTCAGCAATCGCCTCCAACGCATGATTCCAAGTGCTCTCAGCAGCAGCGGCAGCGCGGGGATGTAACAAAAGCAATAATTCGTCAACACTTTGCTCCGGAGATGTTGCCCCTTCAAGCGCAAATTTCTGGCGAACAATATTCGAGATGATAGAAGTGTAGGCCTTTCCAAACCGCTCGTCTGTGGCAATAGCAAGCAAAGTCTTGGCATCCTTGAGTAGTGACTGAGCCTTTTCACCCAGCACCTGCGCGACGGACGACCATTTCTCAAGCAGTAGCAGCGCTGATAATTTGATGCGCAGCTTAACACGGCCTGACGTAGCTTGACCTTCCATCCGCGAGAAGACTCCTTCCAGCACACTTGCTAGCTGGTCATTTTCCTCGCCACCTTCCTTCACGACAAGCTGCTGCGTAACCAGCAACGCGAAGTTCTGCACAAATACACGGGGATCTTGGTCAAGTACATGGTGCAGCAGTTGTCCGTGCATTCCCAACAGAACGCCCGGATAAGCAGCAGTCAGCGTCGTCATCACCCTCAAGCTCGCAACTGCACTCTTGTCATCAGCAAGTCGTTCGTACAGCTCCGCGCAGTGCGTCCAGGCTTGTTGCGCCTCGGCGGCGTTCGAGACCGCACCCGCCAGCAAGGCGCACAACGCCGTCGACTTCTCCTCCAGACTCGACGTCAGCACGTCCTTCCGGAACGAAGGCGACAGCGGCAGGAGCGCAGCCGCCGCTTCCATTGCAGCCAACTGTTCACCCCGATCATCAGCCGCCATCCCCTCCAGAATCCGCTGCTGCACCGTCGTGTCGTGCACAAGCAGCGACGGTATCGTCGCCAGCACCTGCAGCGTCAACGTCCTCGCCGTCACACTCGTCGCATGGGCCAAAACGAGTGCCAAATGGCCCAGCAGCTACAATAACAGCAATAACAACGACAATAGCGATGGTTAGTACCCCCACTCTACCTTTTTTCGGCACCGTTCTACCTAAACTACCTTTGTCGGTTCGTTCACTTGTCCCGCATGGGCTTTCGCTCTCTGGAAAACCCTCAAAATGGCGCTCCGGACGATCTCACTCTCACTGCACCACGCAACACACGCCCAATCAGCCTCGTTCTACCTTAAATTCCACCCCGTTATACTTTTTTTTTTACCTTGTCGCAAAGTGCTCCGCCAGCTTGGTGAACACGGCGGCCAGGAAGTCCGGGCAGGGGAACGACTCGACCGTGAAGAGCCTCGGGTAGAACAGGAAGCACTCGGCCAGAGACGCCGCTACCGCACCCCCCATGGCGCCAGGGTTGGCGTGCTGGGCCGCCTGCAGCTGCAGCGCCTTCACCTGCACCTCCAGCTGGGCGAACTCCCTCAGGTGGAGGTCGGTAGGGGCGGCCTCCACTCGACGAGGGCTCAGCGCGAGGGGGAACTGGTCGTTGGGCGCCGCGTGCTGCGAGTCCGCCGCCGGGTCCCCATGGAACACGCGGTAGTGCGCGTGGGGCACCACGAAGCCTGCCAGCATTGTTGCGGGAGGTATCTGTATGGTAGTTTGTATCCGATGGATTTTATCCAATGGATGGGGGTTTCTTGATTATGATAAATCGGAGGAATGTAGCCATGTCACTCGGAATCAGATACTGTATTGACGAACATCTTCAGGAGCCATTGTTGTCAAAGAAGACCGTCACTGCCGGTATCGCACTGAACCAACAGGATATGGTGGACGTGGTGCTGCCGCCCGGCTCGAGCGTGATCCTGGAGCCTGCAGAGACGTTGGGCTTCCATCTGCAGCGCGATGCTGAGCCCCAGGCGACGTTGACGATCCATAACGTGTCGGACACGGGACCGATCGCGTTTAAAGTGAAGACGAAGCGGCCCGACAGCTACTTGGTGCGTCCCCATCAGGGCTTATTGGAGCCCAACGGCTCGACTTGCATCACGCTGGTTCTGCTGCAGAAAGAGTGCAATAAGTTGGTGCAATGCGGCGCAAAAGAGCGGCAGTTGGTCAACGACAAGTTCCTCGTGCAGAGTGTCGAGGTGGACCAGAGTTTCTACGCACACGCCAAGCGGAGGACGACGAAGGAGATGGCGGACGGGCTCAGGGGGATGTGGACGCAGGTGGACAGGCAATCGGTTTCCAGTAAGGAACTGGTGTGTCGCTTCTACCGGGACGCGGAGGACGAGGTGCAGCAGCTGAAGCAGGAGTTGCGTCGACTACGAGACGACCCGACAGATACGGAGGACGACAATGAATTCCTGAAGAGTGATACGACGTGGGCAACGTCGACACGTTCATCAACGACGCTGTTACAGGATCAAAATACTCCTCAGCTTGCCAAGAGCTACAACGGGGACACTCCGACGGTTGTTGCGCTCCGGAGGAGATATGACGAGGTAAAATGAGAGAGTTCACGTTGTGGTCGAAAAATGTGGAGCTGATGACGAACTGATTCGTGTTTGTGGCTGGCCTTTTGGAAGTTGATGGTACTTGCAGAGCAGCTTACGGGGCGGCGCGACGCTTTGGCTAGTGATCTTGCCACGACGCAGCAGCAGCTGCAGCAGGTTTCAATTGACGCACATAGGGTGAGGGAAGCTATAGGAGGGGCCAACGACTCGGTGCCATTGGAAAGCGGGCGGTGGTAACAGGAGAAGAATCGCTGGTACCAGCACTTTGTAAGCTGCACTACTTGCCCGTTGGAGCGAGCTGAGAGCTTTCAACGATGGCGTCGTCTGCTGGGTGTGGCAACATTCTGCAAGTGAATGCGTACTGAATGGAAAGCGATACCTCTCGTTAGGCTCTTCGCAATCTCGAACTGCAACGATGATGTTGCTCCGTACTGTATACATACTCAAGTGCTACATTACAGCACTCATCATGAGCTGCGTCGTCGAGCACATTGTACACTCGTAGTGCCACTGGAAGTGCCGTCGTTATCCTTTTCGCGCAGGAATGTTGGTATGAGATCAGTCGCCTCGTGCGTGGCATCTGCCAGTCATACCAAGGCTCGCGGATAGCAAAGAGTGGCCAGCTTCAGGCCTTGCTTGGCTCAGCGATGTATATTGTGCGGCTCTGCGATGCATGATACGCATCACTGAGCCAAGCAAGGAGCTGCTGGCCATTCAATCGCGCCGAGCTCCATTTTGAGACCAAGAGCCGTAAGCAAACTGCCCCGTTGTTGACACAGCGGAAACACTCATCACATGCCGTCGACGTCGACCCCACCTCAGTGAAGATACCCTACCTCGACCAGCAACCTGCACTCCACCACACTTCCACACTGCTCGACTTCAGTACCAACCAGCTTTTTTCCTTTTCACCACTTGGCTGGCCAGCACCTGTTTTCCACTTTGTGGCCGCCAAAGTATCCTTTGCTTCCTTGCGTCACCAAGGACCATCACTCCTCGTCCCTCGTCGCTTTTCATTCCGCAATTGACCCCCAGCAGCGCCAATGACGCCGGAGCTGCTGCCGCTCAAGTCGTACGACACCTTCGACCACTCGCGGTCCAAGCGCGGGTCCAGTCCGCACCCTCAAGATGCCGCCGGCTGCTGGTCCCGCGTGCTACTGGACTGGGTGCGGCCGCTCATGGCGCGCGGCCGGCACAAGCAGCTCGACGCGGACGACGTGTGGCCGCTTCGCTGGGAGCTGCAGGCCAACACGGCGTCCTCGCGGTTCTCGAGCGTCTACGAGGCCTCCCAGTCCATGTACAAGGCCGCGGTCGTGTGCTTCGGCCGTTGCATCCTCCTCACGGGCGTCGCGTTCCTCGTCTCCATGCTCTGCAACTTGCTGGGGCCCGTGGTGCTCAAGGGGGTGGTCTCGAGCCTCTCCGCACTCGCCGAGGACGACCCAGAAGACGAGACGCCAGTGCTGCAGACCATTTGCATGTGGGTCGTGACCCTCTTTGCCGCCAAAGTGCTGCAAGCCCTGGCAGACAATTACGCCAGGTTTTACTCGGAAGTGATTGCTATTAAGCTCGTGGCGTCGGTGAAGACGCTCATGTTCAGGAAGACGTTGAAGTTGAATGCTGAAGCACGCAGAGACAAGTCCACGGGGGCGATTACCAACATGTACACATCGGACAGCGACGCGATCCTGGACACGGCCTTCTTGGTCCATCAGCTGTGGCTCATCCCGTTGCAGATTGCCATTGTCAGCTATATGCTGTATGACGTACTGGGAGTCGCGGCATTCGCGGGGGTGAGTGTGATCGTAGTGATGCTGGGCGTCAACCATATCATTTCGAAGTATATGTTCGCGTGCCAGCGAGTTTACAGAAGGAGCAAGGACGTCAGGATGAAGAAGGTGACGGAAGTGTTCAAGGCCGCGGAGATCGTCAAGTTCAACGCGTGGGAAGATCGATTGATGGACCAGATTCAAGAAACTCGAGCGAGGGAGATGAAGCACCTCTTCCGACGACGCCTCCTTGCGTGCTTGAGTGTCGTCATGCTATGGGGAATGCCGGTGTTCATCAGCGTTGCGTCTTTCGGGGTGTACACGGGCGTGATGCACCGAAGTCTGACGCCAGCCATTGTCTTCACCAGTATCGCGCTCTTTCAGCTCATCCAGGGACCACTCCGCATGATCACGAACATTTTGCCAATGCTGGTGCAGTCTAAGGTTGCGCTTGAGAGAATTGGAGCCTTCCTGGAGATGTCGGAACTGGAGCCTGACAATGTCATGCCTGCCGACCATCCGCTGGGTGAAAAGTACGTCATCAAGAAGGTAATTGTTGCTGTCGAAGACGGAGAGTTCGGCTGGGACCACGAGACCACGCTTCTGAGAAACGTGAATCTGGAAGTGAAGGCTGGGGACTTTTTGGTCTTGCACGGTCCTGTGGGGTGCGGCAAATCTTCGCTGTGCTCTGCACTTCTTGGTGAAATGGTGAAGCACAACGGTACAGTGTTCGCCGGTGGGAGTGTAGCCTACTGCTCGCAGCAGCCGTGGATTCAAAATATGACTGTCCGAGACAACATCTTGTTTGGTCTTCTCTACGACCGCAACAAGTACGAAAAGGTGCTAGACGCTTGTGCGCTGACGGCGGATCTGGAATCGCTACCTGCAGGCGATTCTACCGAAATTGGTGAACGTGGAATTAACCTCTCAGGAGGTCAGAAGGCTCGAATTGCGCTGGCACGTGCTTGCTACAGCAATGCTAGCGTGTACCTTCTGGACTCGCCTTTGTCGGCTGTGGATGCTATCGTGCAGAACGAGATTTTCCAGAAGTGCATGCTTGGACTTTTAAAGAACAAAACGATCATCGTTGTGACTCACAACCCCGAGATTATTGCGTCACCGCACATTACACGAGCGGTGACTATCGATGATCTGGGATCACTGGTAGAAACGCACCACGTGGACAACCCGATCGATACCCATTTGCCGCTGGTTTCGCCTTTTGCCGCACTACCATACGGAGCTGTCAACTTCGGATCGTCTCGTAGTATGGACGGCGATGGGGACAACGGCCATCGACATCTCGAGACTGATGCCCTCCTTGGCGAAGAAGCCCGAATTGATGATGACAGCGTTCCTAGCAATATTCTTGATCTGGCAGATGAAACTAATGAGTGCGCCAACGAGATCTCCTTGGTTTCACCATGCACGCCATGTGCAGAAGCAAAACTGAGGACACTGTCCTCCATTGCTGACCTTGAAAAACTGGGAAAGCTTGTGGATGAAGAGGAGCGAGCAGATGGGCAAGTAAGCAACCACGTCTTCAGCGCATATTATCGCGCAATTGGTGGCTTCCCCATCGTGTTTCTTTTCTTGATGACCTCAGCATGCTGGCAGGCGTTGCAAATTTCAAGTGATTTCTGGCTGGGTGCGTGGTCCAGCGACAGTGTCAACAGCAGGGAATCGACATCTTACCGGCTTGGTATCTACACGGCACTTGGACTTGCGTCGGCTTTGATGGTCTTCGCACGAATGTTTATGACTGCTATCTACGGCTTACGAGCAGCGCGGCGGATGTTCGACGCGATGACAAATGCTCTCATGCACGCACCCATGCGATTCTTCGATGCCAACCCAATTGGCCGCATTCTCACACGCTATGGCAGTGACGTGTCCGTCGTAGATTCTAACATCCCACCGTTATTCAGCCGAATGTCGTCAACGATATTCTCGGTTGGGTGCAGTGCTGCTACCGCTGCGATCGTGATCCGCTGGAAAGGATTTCTTCTCCTGCCGGTAGCTTACCTCTACTTTCGCATTGGATCATTTTACATTCGTCCAGCTCGTGAACTGCAACGACTGTCTAAAACAACTCAAGCCCCGGTGCTAAACCACCTGTCAGAGGCAGTGGATGGTGGTGCGGTAATTCGCGCGTACGGCCATGGACACGTGGACCGATTCCAGGTCACGAACAGTGTCAAGCTGGACGATAACAACAAGATTTGGTACGGGCAACTGTGTGTTTCTCAGTGGTTCTCGCTGCACATTCAGCTCGTCGGCAGTCTGTTGGTGCTGGTAGTCACATCATCGCTAGTGCTGCTTCGCCACGAACTCGGTGCTGCAGTGATCGGCCTCGCCTTCTCATACGCTCTAAACGTTTCTCAGAACCTTGAGAGATTGGTGCAGGCGCTTTCTCAAGTAGAGCCAATGATGGTGAGCCCGGAGAGACTTCAAGAGTACGCGGATATCATCCAGGAAGCACCTTCACGCCTGCCACTCGACCCGCCCAGCACGCTGCACCCAGAAGCATGGCCTTCGACTGGGTCCATCGAGTTCAACCGCGTGAGCTTTCGATACAAGGACCAAGGCCAGCTAGTGCTGCGTGACCTGAGCTTCTCCGTCTACGGCGGTGAGAAGCTTGGCATCGTTGGCCGCACAGGTGCTGGCAAGTCCAGTCTGACCATGGCTCTCTTCCGCATCAATGAACTCGCCGCCGGCTCGATTTCAATAGATGGTGTAGATGCCAGTAGCATTGGCCTGACAACGCTGCGAGAGAAGCTCTCCGTTATCCCGCAAAACCCTGTGTTGTTCAAAGGCACGCTACGCAACTACTTGGATCCGTTCGGCGACTTTAGCGACGAAGAGCTCTGGGCATGTCTACGCCAGGTGGGGCTTGGCTCACGCATCGAAGCGGAGGAGGGCAAACTCGATGCGCTTGTTGAGGAAAACGGTGAGAATTTCAGTGTGGGTGAGCGGCAGATGCTGTGCATGGTCTGCTCACTACTCCGCAAGTCACGCATCGTGATTTTCGACGAAGCCACCGCTGCTGTAGACCATGCTACGGATCAAGCTTTGCAGCGAGTTATCCGTGAGGTTTTCAAGGAATCCACGGTGCTGACTATTGCTCACCGGCTCGACACAATTCTGGACTCGGATCGCATTTTGGTGATGGATGATGGCAGTGTGAAGGAGCTCGCCAGCCCCGCTGCGCTTGTCCGGAAGGGTCAAGGCCATTTCTTTGATCTCATGGAGGAGGGAGGATACCTGGACCGCTTCCAAGAGGAAAATACCTTTGAAACGTCCACCACGCATAGATGATAAGCAGCGAGTCAACAACCATTATATGCTGGTCAGTCCGTATGTGAGAATGCATACGATGATGTTGAAGTGAGTTCGCCCGTCTCACCACACACTCGACCATGCACCTCTCATGGCCCACAGTGCTCTCATTCCTCGTTTGACAAAATGTCACTCGGGTCGAACAAGCCGAGTAATTCTTACGCAACTTTCGCCCCTGTCAATGGGGACGACGGTCTCGAATCGATTGTAATTCTGTTTCAAAGGACGAGGCGTGGCCTACCGCTGATGGCTCTCACCCATCGCAAGTGACTGGATCGCGAGGACGTTTGGCCGCTTCGCGCACCGCTGCGAGCAGAGAAGGTATCGGCGGAGTTTGCTGGTGAGTTGCAATCGACCCATCCCACGAGCGTTCTTTCGCATGTTCGGAAGGCAGTTTGTGCTTCCGGGTATCGCCTTCTGTGTGTTGATGCTGTGCAACCTCGTTGGACCAGTCGAACCGGGTGGTCTCCGCTCTGACTGCCACAGCTTCGAGCCACGCTGCCATGGTTTTGGCCGTGGCCATTTTCGTCGGCACTCAGTGCGGTTTAATTGCGGACATCGGAGTAATTATGCTGCTGCTGCTGATCAACAATCTCAGATGCCTAGTATACAGCGCCAAGGTCGTGGCTGGAAAAACACCCACATGAAAAAGGTGACTGAAGTGTTCAAGGCTATCGGGACCATGAAAGGACCGATTTGCGGAGATCATCCGTGCGAGAATGAGGGACCTCGATGTGCAACTGAAGGCTCGTATCACTTGATCTTTCGACCTCTTCCTCACGTTGCGCATGACAGTTTTCATCGGCGTCGTTGCCTTTGGAGCATTTGCTGTTAGTCTACAGCGCAACCGTACTCCTCGCGGTGCACCAGTTCTTTCAAGTCCAGTTGCGCATGATGATCACTACATTGACCCATGGCGCTTGAGCGCGTGTCATGGTTCGTGGATCTATCGGAAATTGTTCCAAACAGTGCTCTTTCAATCGATAGTCCAAAGGCAAGTCGCTATGTCGACAGCATTGTCATTGCTGCGATCTCTGGTGGCCATTTTACGTGGGTGGCTTCTCGAAATGGCGGTTTTGAGCTTCATAATTTTGATTTGAAAGTACATAAGGAGTTTTCTGCGTCATTCATGGACCTGTTGGGTGTGGCAAGTTTTCATGCGCTGCACTGCTCGGAGAAATGGCAAAACGTAGCGGGGCGGTGTACCTTGGTGGAAGCGTGGCGTATTGCTCTCAACAGCCTTACTGCCAGCGGACCTTGGATGACTTCCTGCTCGTGACGATACCAAGATTGGTGAACGCGGCGAATTTATCTGAAGGTCAACAAGTACGTATCGCGTTGGCACGAGCTTGCTACAGTGAGTAACCCAAGCATCTCCAGTTTTGACGAACCACTGTCAGCGGTGCATCCTTGGACTTGAAAAACACTACACGATTTTGCTTGTGGCACACAACGCAGACATTATCGCGTCGGATTTTATCTCGCATGCATTTACACACGAGTCCAGGAAACAAGACGAGTCGCCAAGACACACCAGAATTGGTGTCTCCTCTCGCTGTTCAGCCTTATGGGATGCCCTCATTCGACACTTGAATGCCGTGGCACTAGAGATGGTCATGCTCCAAGATTCCCGTATTTGAAGCATACTGGCGACGAAAGCTTGACCTTGGTCTCCTTGCCCAGATCAAAACTTCTGAGGAGTCCGACTCCCACAAAGTTAAAATACTCACGAAGGTCAAGCTGACTTTTGAGGAAGAATGGGCTGGCGGGCATGTAGCTGACCATGTCTTCGCTACGTACAGTACTATTATACCACGCTCTGGGTGGACTGCCCCATCGTGTCGACCTGCTCTCGCAAATGCTTTGGCAAGGACATCAAGTCGGCAGTGACTTCGGGCTTTGTAGTTGGGTAAATATTGGTGCGAGTCATGGAAATGTGGCTGCGACACCGAGTACAGACTTGGGATCTACTCGACTTCGGTCTGAACCATACTTGTTACCATGCATGACATACGTGGAGCTAAGAATCTCTTCGACCGGAGGAGCAACTCGCTGCTTCATGCGTCCATGCGCTTCTTCGATGCCACCCCCATCGGTCGAACCCTGACGCGTTACGGCGGTGATGTATTTGTCGTGGATCAGATACCTTTAGCTGCCAACATCTTTTCGGTTGGCTGTAGTGCTGTTACTGCTGCACTCGTGATCCGTTGGAAGGGACTGCTGCTCCTCCCAGTGGCCAATGCGTACGCCAAAGTGACCGAGTTCTACATTTGCCCCGCTCGAGAACTCTAACTTTTGTCCAAGACCGTGCTCAACCATTTGTCGGAGTCGGTGCCCTTCTCCGGATCTTTAGTGTGTATCAAGTTCATCGCTTCTTTCGCACTAACAACATGAGGCTGGGTGACAACAGGTGCAGTCTGGTACGCCAAGCGGTGTATGCCCCTTTGGTTTTCACTTCGAATGCAAATTGTGCTGCTGCTTGTCATGACTTCATCTCTGGTACATGTAGTACTTCAAAGTCAATTGAATGCTGCCATCATCAGCGTGGGGTTTGCGTGCATGCATACGCAGAGTGTCACCCTACCTGGAAGTTATCGTGGGGATCCTGACGCAGGTAGAGACGTTAATGGCGAGGCCAGAGCGAGTGCAGGAGTATATTGATATCGAACAGGAGGCACCGGGTCGCGTTCCAATGTTGGATTTACCCCCAGCTTCGACGGCGATCAACAGGAGCTCTATCATTCATGCAGGTTGCGTCCCGGGACAAGCAAGGAGGTGAATTGGTACTTTGCGACGCGAGTTTTGAGGTTCAAGGCGATCAAAGATTGGTGTCGTTGAACGCACTGGTGTCAGCAAACCGAGCCAAACATGGCTCTGATTCGTATCACCGACGGCTGTGTGCCGATTGATGGCGTGGACATGAGCAAGATCGGCCTGAAAGCTCTGCGTGAGAAGTTGTTGATGGGCCATCAATGATGGCTATTAAATACCTCGACCCATTCGATGAGTTCAACGATGAAGCGTTGTGGGGATTGCTTCGTCACGTCGGTTTGGGCGAGCGTGTTGCCTCGGAGGAGCTGGAACTGATGACAGTCGTCGAGCAGGACGGTGAAAACTTTAGCGTCGGCTAGCGGCAGATGCTGTGCATGGCACGCGCGCTGCTCGCGTATCGTGGTTTTTGCCGTTTCCGCCACGGTCGACCACGCGACAGACCAAAAGCAGCAACGAGTGATCCGCACGGCGTTCCCGAAGTCGACGGTGCTTACCATTGCGCGCCGACTGAATACGATTCTAGACGCAGACGACGTGCTCGTGCTTGAGTGATCGATTTCGCACCACCAAAAGAGGTGGTGAACAAAGGTGAAGCCACCTTCTTCGAGCTCATGGATACCTGGACAGGTTAAGCGGCGGATAACTCGTCGGACCTGACGGTGGGAGAGCATTGTTTGGCCGCTGGACGATGCATGGGAACTGCATGTATTTCGCGTTCGTGAATTTTTCCTTTCGGTGGACTTTGTTGAGATCTTGGCATGAGGTTCGGCTCCGTTTTGCCGACATAAATCGACTGCTGCTGATCTCGATGAAAACTGCACAGGATGGTGAAGTGACGTGTGAAAGGCATTCATCCGGCTTGTTGTGCCTACCGTACAGTATTCAGCGAAATGGCCAAGCAGAGTTTGGTGCTCAAAGCAGCTTTCTGCAACGAGCGCCGACCGACACGCCTGACAAGCATCACCGCGTCGTCGTCATCGACCTCAAACGGGGTTGAGTGAGTCAAAGGCTTGCCGGCCGCACTTCCGGTCGTGCGGACGCTCAAGTGCACGACGACAAGTTGTCACCGGAGACCCAGGTGCTTTGACGACGAGCACGCGAGTGCAGCTCGAAAGAAATGGTGGAGAGGACAGGCAGCGCGTGCAGTTGTTGGGGCACTCGGACCGAGTCGGACCTGCATGGCACTTGCAGGAGGAAAAGAGGGAGCTGCTAGGAGTGCACGGAATGGGCTCTCACGACGCGACTACTTTTCGTTGACTACCGACGTGGCCAAAGTGAAGCGACGACAGCGTGAGTCGCCACGCCGAGTGGAACCATGCACGCACGCGTGCTCACATGAAGATAGAGCGTGGCGCTCCGTTTGCCGCAGTATGGAGCTCGCCCAAACGATTCCAGTCAAAGCAGTGCTGTATAAGCACCTCGTCTTTGCCGAGAGAGATATGACAAACTGCAGGCACCACCACAACCCTCGCTTTCGCCATGCTACCAACAGCTGGCTGCAACGCCAGCCAGCCAGCCAGGACCAGCATGACGTTCGCACATAGCAACATGGCACCTCCTTCCACCCGACCCAGCTACAGTATCCGGACGCACCATCCTAAGCAGCAGAGCAACGCACGCCCTCGGCAAACTCAAAACTCTTGTTGCAAAACTTAACTATAATAACACACCTCTGTTTGGCCACTGTACCTTTCGGTGAAAACCGCGCTCTGTCCGGCTCAAGTCGTCCCATGGCCCGGTGCTACCCCGTTTTCCCATACAACGCCATCTTCTCCGTGCCTTTTGCAGCCGAACGGAATAGGAGTCAGAACACAAGCCCGCGCGACTTATCCTTGCCTCACTCTCGAACACGACGCCGCGAAGGGAAGAAAGAGACCATCACTCCTGCTGCGTCCCATGGCTCGCGGGGGCCTCTCGTCGTCGCGGGCGTCCGTGGCCAGCAACAAGTCGCTGGGCGCCTCGCGCGTGTGGACGCCCCTGCGCGAGAACTACTTCGAGCCGCCGCTGCTCTCGGCCAGGGAGCGCGCGTACCTCGTGCGCAAGTCGTGCGAGGCGGCGCAGGAGCTCGTGGAGCGCGCGCGCTGCGCCGGCGGGCCCATCGCCTGGCGCCACGTGGAGAAGAACAACGGCGTGCAGGTCTACGCGGGCTCGCCGCGCTCCTCGGCCACAGGCGCTGCGCTCACGGCCGCCAGCATGTGCGGCGTGACGAGCGTCCCGGGCACCGTCAAGGAGGTGGCGTCGCTCTTCCAGCTGGGCTCGACTCGGCACATGAAGGAGTTCGCCCGAGCGCACCGAGAGTGGTTCTACGACGGCGTCGTGCTGCACACGCTGGCGCCCAGGACGAAGGAGAAGCCGCTGCACCAAGTGACGGCCAAGTGGATGGTCATGCAGATGCCGCACGGCCTGCCGCATCGAGATTTCTGCTACTTGGAGTGCCAGGACAAGTTCATCGATGCCAGGGGACGCAAAGGATGGGTGCTGGGGCAGCACTCGATCAAACTCCCGGGCTGCGACGACCTGAAGAGGGAGTTTGGACTGGTGAGAGGCAGTTTGTACCACTCGGGCTTTGTCGTCGTGGAGAGCGAGGAGCGACCGGGACACGTGGACGTCATTCACCTCGTGCAGCTGAACCTGAAGGAACATACCCCCGTGCCGGTCAGTCTGCTCCGAGCGAGAGTGCTGTTTGTCGCCCAGGTGCGCAATATGCTGCGGAGTAAACGGCTCAATGAGCAGCGGTACCTGAGCGATCTGGAGCTCGTGCCCAGGAAGTACAGGGCCAGGTGCGCAGTGTGTCAGGACTCATTCTCGCTCTTGCTGCTGAGGAAGCTGAACTGCAGAAAGTGTGGCGAAGTCGTCTGCGCCGCCTGTAGTAAGGAGTTCCCCATTGAGAACCGCAACTTTGCGGCGACGAATGGAGGAGACGAGGTGCGCAAGCTGCGAATCTGTATGCACTGCTTCCAAGTGATCACGAACGCTCCCAAACCGACGTCGGCCTTGGTGGAACCGCCGCATTCGTCGACGATGTCGATGAGTTTCTTAGGTTACCACGATGATGAACGCCGGGCATCACACATGACGTCGCGTGTAGGAGGGCATCATGTTCACCGCGAGGAGGAAGCACCCAAGATCTTCCTGCAGTCCATGCGGCGTGAAAAGCCCTCGCGTCGGCGTATGTCTAACACGTCGCCGATCCCTAACTTTGGTGCTGATATGCCGCCTTCGACGTCTCGCAATCGCACACGTGGAGAACCGGCTGCGGACCTGTATCAAAGGTCGCAGCGCTACCAGCAGCAGCAGCAAGATTACAGTCGCTCGCGTGACCACCGCGGGAGCCAGCGCATGCGTCCGTCCGATTTCCGACCAAGCCAGAGTCTGTCGCTGGATGATCCCATTGCAAGAGGTGAAGGACGCTACACGTTACAAATGCCAGGGCCCCCAGCAGTTCAGCCTCCTGCTTCCATATTCGATCGCCCTGCCAATGGTGCTTCTCGGCGTCCTCAAAACGGACTCCCTCGTAGTAACAGCAGTGACATGCTGCTAGGAACGAGTGGTCCCAATATGAGCAACTTCAGTCGATTGCAGGAGCTGAGTAACCGGGAGCGACTAGCACAGCTGCAGCGCGAAGGCAACTACATGTCTCGTTCTAGCATCGACCACCGCATGCCTGATGCCTACATGTCCGCGCTGCAGCAGGCGAGTCGCGACAAGCACGACTTTGATGCGCCACCGCCGATGTACCAAGCTCCTAGTGACTTTGGCGCGTTCGGCGCGACATTAGATGACCACTCGGTGATTCACCCTGACTTCGGCCCGTACGACTCTACGTTGGACAACCCAGATGCGCCACCCCCCCTGGACATGAGTGCACTTACAAGCTCAGCGTCGGCGATTCCGATTGAGCTTAACAGCATGAGCACACCCGCAACGCCGCCAACTGCGTCTCGGGCTGGTGGACGTGGGGGCGAACTTTTGCGTCAACGCGAACGTGAGATCGAGCAGCGCCGTGAGTCGTCAACAAGCTCGGGTTCTTCTACGAGCTCAATCAACATTGACTCGTACGATAACCCACCGAATCTTGCTGTGGTCCCGCCGATTGCTGAGCAGCTAAAGCAGCATGATGAAGAGAGCATTGGACGTACGGCGACCAACATACCGCCGTCAGCTGTGCCACCAGTGCAAAATTCCATCTCTTCCATTGAAAACGGCATAAAGGCAGCGTATATTCACGATACTGATGAAGACTCAGAGACGTCCATGGGTGCTTCAGATGAAGAGGAAGGCCGTGCAAGCGTCAAACTCAACCCTTCGTCGATTGCGCCGCCACGTAGACCAATTGACGATAATGTTGAGGAGACAAAGGCGCAGGAATTCGCTGAAACCCCTGCGTTGCCTCCGCCGTCTCCTTCTGCCCACACTGCGACGCGGAAGGTTCTGGAGCGTCCATCCATTGTGAACTCATCGGCAGGTTCGAAATTGGGGAATGCTGTGCCTACCGAATCTGACAACACACACGGTGTAGAACTCGTTGCACCCAGGGAGACCGACGTAGTTGCAAAAGGCGTCATTGACCACGAACAGCAGCTACAGAGTCCGCAAGTGGAAGATTTGATCGACCACGAGTATCAACAGAACTACTCGACCAAGGAACTCGACGAACGGTTATCTGAGAAGTCGCAAGGATGCGATGATGATGTTCAAGTAGATGTTGTTGCCAGGAAGTACACGCTTCACGGACGTTATGGTCAAGCGGAGGATCTCTCCGAGCACAAACAGCGGCTTTCTGAGGCAGAGGATGAGGTGATCCTCAACACTGTTGGCTGTGATATGAACTACCTGGATGCAGATATGCGTCAGTTCCACGACCAATCACTGTTTATTCGCCAAAGCCGCGATGATGGCGCACCGAGTTTTCATGGAAAACGTAGCTTCTCGTCCCAACTGAAGGACAGTATGTCTGCACTCCCAAGCGAACCCCAGTCGACTACTTCAAGAACCGCTTCAAATGGAGTGTTGCCTCCGTATGAACACACGCCAACTTCTCCCAAGGGTGATAGTATGGCTAAGCCGTCACGCCCTACTATTAGTCGCGAAAGTACCTTCGCTCTCGACAACATGGTGACTGAGGAGCACCAGCGGTCGGTGAACGCCCGTACTGGCACTGCGGAACGCTTGGTGTTGGACTCCCAGAAAGAGCCGAGTGACAACAGCTCGCCAACGACGGAACTAACAACGCGTACTGAAGACCGCTTTGCTACTGGCGTTAGTCTCGCTCCAGCTCCAGTAGACGGTGCACCAGATGATCTGGTTTTCGAAGGTGCCCAGCGCGATAGCAAAATTCTCCGTGCCAGTTTGCCAGACACAGTGGAGGAAGGTCATACTGCTGCATTCCCACCGCCTGTTATCCCGGTGTCGATGATGTTGTCAGCTGATAGTGCTGCAGTTGAAACTCTACAGACTAGCGGTGATGACGTTTCTGAAAGCAGTTCGCGCGCATCCAGCAGAATTTCGTTTTCGTCGGCCCCCAGCAGCGGTGCTCGCGGCAGCAGTATCTGCAGCATGGGACTGGATGCGATCACGCCGCCTCCGACTCCACCGTCTGCGTCGCCAGTTGGGATCGACAGGCTTTCGGCTACGTCAGCATCATCACCAGCTGCTGTGCCTACCTTGGAACTTTCAGCTTCTAGCCCCACTCTCGCCAATGGTAACCCCGAGGTCATCATTCCACCGCGAAACAACAGTAATGCGCCGGCATATCTTCCTGATCGTTTCCGCTCGGTTGAGCAGCTCCAGGAGTTGCAACAGCAGCAGCAGCAGCACGTCTCGGCAAAGGAGGAACCTTCTGTCTTGACGGCGTCGAGCACTCCGAGGCAGAGCAGCGACAGCAATGCCGCACTTAAAAATTTTCAGCTGAATTTCTCGGCGTCTTTCAACGCGCACCAGGAGCAAAAATCTCGGAATGGCAACACCGATGGTGGAGTTATTGAGGGTCTCTCTCGCTTGCCTCCTCCTGACGACCGCAACCGCGCAAGCAGTACTGGCAGCAACGATGTACAGGTGCGCTACCAGCCTGTGGGATCATCAGTGCTGGATACGGTTCTCGACTCGGGCATGCTTTCGTCGGAGGACGAGGACGACAGCGAGGATGAGAACAACCTGCTATCTGCGCGCACGCTGTATGGACGCTTCGGCAACACAAAGAAGTTGTCCAAGTTAGGTGGCGATCGTCCCGGATTCCAGCACACGCTGAGTCAAATCCAGCAGAGTTTCGACGAGCTGTCAAGTGACAGCGAGGACGACAAGAACACTCCGGCCGCCCCAGTTGCTGCTCGCCGGCGGTAGGAAGCTGGCGGAGGACATAGTATCACATGAAGTCTGTTTCGTGTAAATGATCGTGTAGATGTCGTACAGAATGTCCAGCATATAAAGCCTTCCACGCAATATAGAGGATTCTGCCCAGGACGCCGTAGAACACTTCGCCAGCTCGTATAAGAAGATACATGCAGAAAACCAACTTGAAGACTGAAGAGGAAGAACAAGTATTCGAATGTAGGACGCAGAGCAGTGATGGCTAAATATGTATTGCGGGTATTGACATTTTGCAATAGTTATTGCAAGCGCTGTGGGGTATTGCAATACGTATTGCAGCCCCGCTCGGTATTGCAATACATATTTCTTAGTGATCTCGATGATCCTTTCAAAATGTTCCTCTCAAAGCAGTGATGCCGATCAGCCGTTCCTTCAATGAACGGTTCCTTGGTTTGTTCGTTTGATCCGTTTTTTGGTTCCATGGGATATCGTTCATGAAACCAAGGAACGAAGAAACGGGCAAAATCTCGGCAGCGGTATCCCTTGACCTCCTTAATAGTGCACCCACCAACGAGCTGTGGAGACTCTCTCTGAAGCGGCGATTATCGGACCTGCCACAAGGCCCCAGGTTTGCCAACTTCCACACGCACTGCCTCAATCTCACGCTCACAAAGACCGTCAGCTATGGCGACTCCACCATGCTTGGCTCGTACCCATTTGATACCGTGCTGTAGGGCCTCGCCAACCTCGTTTCGCTTCTTTTAGTGGACCCTGCTATCGATTACTACANAAACCAATCAAGCGCTTCTTCGTGTGATCTGTTGGATCCATCAAACAGATTGGACATCACTGTCCGAATTGCATTCCCAGCTAGACATGGTTGGCCAGGAGCCAAAAATGTATTGCAGGGGCATAGTATTGCAATAGTAGTGCAGACACATCGGGTATTGCAGTACTTACGGGAGGTCAGCTAGGTACTTGCAGTGGATATTGTCAGTTGTTAAGTTTGTCTCAATGCCCAGCAATACATTTTTGGCCATCACTGACGACAGTACTACTACTTGGTCTGAAAGTTTAGGAACCGCATTGCCAGGAGCGTCAGAATACGAATGAATACGACGAAGGCGAGCAGAATCCCGCAGTTTCTCCAGATGTCGTCGTGGTCCATGCCGAAATTGATCTCGAGATACTCCTTGACGGTGATCCCATCTGGCAGCGTTGGCGGTGAGTTTGCCATTTGGTTGCAGCCGATGGCGCTGCTGCCGTCACTGGGGCAGTCGCCAAACACGCTTGTTGACAGCGCGGAAAGCGCGTACATGTATGGGTTGATGTGGTAAAGCCACTTAACGCCTGAAGGCAGGGCCGATGCTGGCGGACTGAAGCCCGCAAACAAAAAGGTGAACAGGTTCACCACCATTCCCAAAATCTCGGCCACCTCGACATTCGGGGTCACGAAAACGACGAACTCGGCGAGGTACTCTTGGAACAGCACGTCTAGCGATAGAATGAGGAAAAAGGTGTAGAAACCTTCAGCACCGGTGAAGCCGACAACCGGGTAAAAGACCGCTAAGGTCAGCAATACACCAACGAGAGTGTACGGGATCTCGATGAGACTTGACCCGAAGAAGTACCAGAACGCGTTGTATGTTTGTGCCGCACGTTCACGGTAGAAAGCAGCACGCTCGTTTGCTGCGAAGGGTACAAAGCCGTTGAAAGCTATGATTCCGATGAACCCCAGCGTGGAAAAGATCATCCCCAATCCGGAATTGATGCCAGCGTATGTGTTGTAGCTGGTATCCAGGTACGTGATGGCCGTGAGAAGGCCCAATGCCACCCACACAACGAAACGAGTCAAGTTGTACGACGACGTTCTCCAGTACATGTTGGCGAGTCTTTAGAGCAGGAATTTCATCTGTGTCAGCTCCGTTGCAGCCCGCTTGTCACCATATTCCAGAGGCGGCATCGAGGGCGACGGATGAGCGACACCTTCACGATTCAAATTCGACTGCAAGCGCTCATGAAGTACACTGGACCTGAAAATGTCCACAAAATCCGTCTTGTCGCCGTTGCTGTTGCCCACGCTAGCGCCGATCACGTCCAGCATCCACGAGGCTGGGTTGTAGTTTTCCCTCAACTTCTCCACTCCGTCGATGGACTCAAAATAAGTGATCATCTCGCTTGCGTTGTCGCCTAGTTCACCGGCGAAAACCGTCTCACCTCCACGCTTCAGCAGCAACATACTGTCAAAGACCTGAAACACCTCGGCTGACAGCTGATGGATTGTGCAAACGACTGTGCGACCAGTGTCTGCGACCTTACGGACGCCGTCCATGATCAACTTCGCCGAGCGCGCATCCAACCCGCTTGTGGGTTCGTCCAGGAAGAGCACACTTGGTTGAGCCGCCAGCTCTACACCGATCGTTAACCTCTTCATCTGCTCCAGGGAACTACCGCGAATGATCTGGTCGACGATCGGAGTCATGTCCAGCAGGTGCAAGCAAGTGTTGACGGAGTCGTACTTGTAGCTGTCGGGAACATCGGCACCTTGGCGTAAGAATGCAGTAAAGGTCAAAGCTTCACGTATTGTCGAAGACTCCGAGTGGATGTCCATTTGCTCACAGTACCCCATCGAGCGGCGGATGGCCAAGTCCGTTGCTCGATGGCCGTTGAGTAGGACCTGTCCTTGGACTTTCCCACCAGTCTTGCGTCCGGCGATCACGTCCATCAATGTGGTCTTGCCTGCACCCGACGACCCCATTAGCGCCGTGATTGTACCGGGCAAATCGTATCCGCTGATGCCCTTGAGCAGATCAAGGCTCTCCTTCGGGTTAGTTGGGTGAAGAACTGTGTACCACAAGTCCTTGAACGCCACCGTGACGGGTACAAACTGCCTCTCCACTCTATCCACCGGTAGCACGATTTCATCTTTTCTTTCCTGACCGCGCGGCGTCCGAACAAGCGAATATGCATCCGATTTCGTGCTTTGAGGCTTGATCTCACCGTCGAGCACCACATTCCCGGGACTTTCGTATCGGTGGTACTCCAGGGTGACGAACGCGCAAAACAGGAAGACGACGTACGACGCGGCCAGGAAGATCATGCCATACCAAATCCAATATCTCTCCGGAGGAACTTCGTAGGTGCTTAGTGCGTATTCACCCATCTGCATCCCGTACTTGGAACAGTAGTCGACGCCATCGTAAAGGCACGTTTGAAAGCGTGCTTCTGTGTACTGGATCACAGCGAGGGCACGAACACCCCAGCCCATAGGGTTGATCCAGTACAGCCAAATGAGATAGTCGGGGATCTGGCCTTTCGTGATGGAAAACCCGGCGAACGAAACGAACAGATGCACCACCACGCTAGAAATGGGGTTGGCCACATTCACGTTTGGCGCAACACACGCCAGGAAGAAGAAGAAGGCCCCAGTCGAGATGTTGATCATGCACAGCATCACCATGAAGAGAATGAAGCTCCAGAACGAGCTCACTAACCCACACATCCAGTACACGATGGTGTCGAACACGGCGGTCTCGAGTAAAATCGGAGGTATTTGGCTCGCGGAGAAGGACAAGACGTACGACGCAGTCCGGTAGAAATTGGCGCTACGCTGTTTGTAAAACACCTCGCGCGCTGCAATGATCATTGGGATCTGCGATGCCAGGGCCAGAGATAAGCAAAGCGCTGCCTCGAAGATGATGCCCATAGCCAGCTGCGGATCGCTGGGTTGAACTGGTAAAAGACACAGCTGTAGAGCAGTGCCATGATGGTGTTCATCGCCAGCCGCCCGATGAGACCCGACATCTCTCGGCGCATCATTGTCAGCTGTCGCTTGATCAGCAAGGACGTGCTAGCCCAAAAGCTCTGGTAGAACTCTGGCTGAGCATTTACGAAAGCCTTGTCGCCATGACCGAAACTGGAGCGAACAGAGTCTCCAACATCTTTCAGCACGAGGGTGTACGCAGCAGAGTACTCGAAGGCTTCAGCAAACTCACGCGCAGAGCGAGGAACACCAGCACGCTGTTCATACTCGTACTGTTTGTTAGTCCCAAGATCCATCAAGAAGTCAGCGAGGTCACGATGCGGAGGACGTTCGAAGCCAAGACCCTCGAAGTAACCCAACGCTTCCTCTCGCGGACCATGGTACATCAGGCGCCCTTCGTTCAGAAGCATGACGTTGTCGAAAAGCGCAAAGATCTCAGGCGACGGCTGCAACAGTGAGATCACCACCGTCTTCTGGAACTTCTTGGCAATACTTCGCTGCATGGCGAGGATGTCGAAGGCTGCGGCGCTGTCCAACCCAGTAGTGATCTCGTCCATCATCTTCGCGTACGGGTTGCCGAACTCCATCTCGCCGGTCGTCACTCGCTTCCGCTCACCACCCGACACTCCGCGCAGCATGGCATCTCCGACAACAGTGTTTTGGCAGTTCTCGAGTCCGAGCTGCTGGATCACGAGGTCCGGGTAGTGTTCGTACATTGCTCGGACCACCTTCAAAGCTTCAGCGTTCTCGCCAGGAGTGCCGTGCACAAAGTTACTTTGCCAGTACGTGGCCAAATCTCCGCCGCAACAGGCGTGCGCGAACTCAACCGTCTCCTTGGCTGTTAGCAAGGCGTAGTGCTCGTCCCGTTGAGGGACGTACGACACAAGCTGCGGCAAGCGCTTGTGGAGTTCAGCAGCCGGAACCCCATTATACGTCACCTCGCCCTCAACAGTGATGTTCTTGCTTTCGGGGAATCGCCCGCTAAGCAGCTTCATGAAAGCCGACTTGCCCGAGCCAGGTTGTCCGAGTAGTAACGTGATCGTGCCGGGCTTGAAAACCCCACTCACGTTCGTCAAGATCTCCTTCCTCACTGTGTGCTTCTTGGCCACCACACCGCGGACGGCCTTCATCATCTCGTTCGGAAGCGTAGGGAGAGATGTCTTCAGGTCATTCTTGTCTTTTACGACGATGTCGGCCGATAGGGAAACCTCCTTGAAGCACACCTCGACTTGCGGCAGCGTGTTGCCCAGGGCCTTTTTCATCCGAGAAGCTACGTGGTCGTGCAGTTCGAGCGGCCCTCGAGCCAGCAATTTCTTGGCATCGTCGTACTCGATCTCCGGGACAAGTGGTTCGCCTTTGTCGCCTGGACGTACCATACTCGTTGTCTGTCGTTTGACTTGCCCTGCTGCGATGGATGCGAGCTGTAGCTGGAACAAGGTCAATTGAAATGTGAGCTTATGTTTCAGGGTCGGCCGAGCTTACTTACATGATAACGGGCACTGATTGTTAGACTCCCTCCATCGCAGGGTGCGTCCATGGTGATTTTCGATTACCACTCCAAATCGTGATGATGGGACGCATCTCGTTATGATGAAACCGCCCAGTCGAAATTTACATTGCACACTCCAAATGATGACATCCAAATCCCCCGGCCTCGAAAACCAATCTCTAGTTTGGCTCCGACTCCTTCTACAGTACTACGGTTACGAGCAGGGTTCATATTCGCCCCCTTTAGGAAGATATCACTGATCCCCATCCACTTGCAACATTACGGGTTTCCTGTATACTTGATCTTGATACAAGTAGTGGTATCAGGCGATCCTGTATCTGGTATTCAGACACGTGTATTTAATACTTTCGAAGTATGAATGATCATCTTGTCGTTCCTTGCTCTAGCCCATACGTGATTCTCGCTTACTAACTGTCACTCAACAGGTTCTTGTACTGTACTCACGCCTTCTCTCGTTTTTCCTGCGCAGCCCCTGCGGTAGTTTCGTTCGAACACTTGATCAGTTAGCCAACAGCATTTTACTCGGTGAAACTAAAAAAAACAACGTATGAGATACTAGATCACCTGGCATCAATCTAGCGTCCTTGGTGGATCAATGATCCTGTACAAGTATTCAATCATGCCGGATCAACGGATCAATGTGTATCAGTTGTGAATATGAACCCCTGATCACGAGCCCACTTCTTCTGATAAGTTGAATCGTTAAAATGCAAACGAGGACAACAAAAACGAGCAGGATGCCACCATTTTTTCCAGATGTCGTCATGCCAAAGGTGATCCCCAGATACCCCTTGACGGTGATCTCACCTGGTAGCGACGGCGGCATCACAACTTGTCTGCATCCAATCTTTTGCCGTTGCCCGTGCAATCGCCAAGCAGAACAGTAGACAGGTACCTCAGCACGTTGATGCAGTAGACCCATTTAACGCACAGAGGAATAGCTGCAGCCGGTGAACTGAAGGCAGAGAAATAGATGGCGATCCAGATCACCACTATCCCCAGGATCCCCGCGACTTCCACATCCGACGACAGGAACGCCACGGGCTCGGAACATCATGTACAATGTCCGGATCGAGTAAAATGTGACAAAGGCTGCAGTGAGGCCGACGGCTGGGTAGAAGGCACCATGCATAGCAATATGGCCACCAGTGTACAGGATCTCGATGAGACTTGAACCGAAGAAGTACCAGAAATCATTGTACGACTGTGCAGCTCGCTCGCGGTAGAAACTGCCCGCTCTTCAGCAGGAACGGGAATCATAGTCATGGAGAACGCCATGCCCATTCCAGAATTGCTACCAGCGTACGAGCCATAGTCGGTGTCGAGCTAATAGTAGCCCAACACCAGCAAACGCCAAAACGTGTCAAATTATACGGCCAATACATGTTGGAGGAATGCTTGCATAGAACCTTCATCTATGTGGATCAGTTGCAGGATGTTTGTCGCCGTATTCAATCGATGGAACTGAAGGTGACGGCCGAGACAAACCCTCACGCGTCAGATTCGGCTGCAAATGCTCAAAGTGGACCGATTCCCGCAGGATCTGTCAGATAGATTTTGCGTTCAAAAGCGCAGCGATAGATCTTGTACAGGCCGTAGGCTATGGATATGCTATACCAACGACTAATTTCGGTCTAGCTCGACGTTGAAGTGCACTCACATATCCTAGCAGCAGCTCCAAGGCTTCCTTCCAGCTTCAAATTCCGCGCTCTAAGCGGAGTGCAGATCGCAGTGGTGGGGCCAAGCAAGAGCGGTGGTAAAGGCAAAGGTCCGCTGAAAAAGAGCAAGGGCAGACCAGCTACACGCGAGGGGCAGAAGCCTAGCGCGAATTCTGCTAGCAGCTCCAGATCGATACACAGCTCCAAGAGTGTCGCTGGAAGCAAACAGAGGCGAACGTCCGCAACGAATGCGAGCTCAAGTGGCGGGGACAAGACCAGCCAACCAGCTGCTGAACAAGAGGGCGCCTTGCCTCTGTTGCCATGGCGAATACCATGTTGGCGGACTCGTCGACAAGCTCGTCCTCGTCATCTTGGTAGATCATGCGCACGATGCGCGTCAGCTCCCACCTAGTAGTGCCACAGGTAGAGTGATGATCGCTGCGTTTTGGCTTCGATCTAGACTGCCCAAACGGGGGTACCCCCCACTGAAGCAAAATCTACAGCGCGAAGCACAAGTTGTACGGCTTCAAGGTCGAGGTGTCCCCTACTGCTTAAGCCAGATGAGAGATGCCGACTCGGAGCTCACCATGATATCGATTTATGAGGTAGATGCGCCTTTCGAGAGTGATCTGGTAGTTGGAGATGAAGGCTGTCTTCTTTCATTTCTGGGGTAACCTTTGTTTTTAACGAGATGCATTCGAATCATCTCGGTCTCCTCGTATGTTATTCATCTCTATTAATGCTGTGTAGTTCCTTTGGTTGTGGCACGTAGACTTGGTTTTCTTCTTTAGAGGCCTAGTATACGCATAACTTGACGATACTAACTAAACCCGTGTCGCTCACATCCGTATTTCCGACACCAACTCTAGTCCCTATAGACTACCGTCTCGAGAAACTCATTGGCAACACCAGGGATGCCGAAAAATAGATATATCGATCAATATCATTTTACAGGGGGAAACGGTAATTTATTTCTGCATTTCCTTGACAAAGTACAATAATTAATCTGCCCCAAGCGTGTATTTTCTTAATTTATTGCTGCAGTTGCTCACAATCAACCGTGTACTTGCCACTCTATCCTCCAACCTCCCGAGAACCAGCTCGTGCTCACTCTCACTCTCACTCTCAAACAAGCACATCTCGCAACAACCGCACTCCAGCCATGGCCGACAACATCCTCACTGCGACTCGCCACCCGGCTACCTTCACTCCCAGGCAAATTGCCGGGTTCTTATTCAAGCCCTGCCTCGACGAGGAGGGCGGCGCTACCGGCTACAAGTCGTGCAAGGCATGCGGCAAGTGCCTGAAGCACGCGAATGGGACGGGGTTACCAACCTCGTGTCCCATGTCCGATCCGTCCACACCAACTTTGAGGTAGACATGAGGAATGCGAGTGCTGATGCAACAGGCACGCTCGTTTCCTGGGTGAGCCAAAAAGGCTCCAACCCCTACGCGTGGCTCCGCTGGATTGTCATGTCCAACCTCCCCTTGTCCTTCTGCGAGTCCGAGCTGACACCCCAGTACGGTAGTGTGTTTATCACTTTATATTGTATGCCATCTGACTTGACACTTGATATTTGGTCCTAGATTTACCAACCTACCCAGCGTGTCGAGTGACACAATCCGAGTCAATCTGGAGAGTGGGACATGTGCTGTGGAGAAGGTCATCGCCAAGGAGATGCCCAAGAAGATGGGGCTCATCTTGGACGGATGGAGCTACGGCACGGAGCAGTTCCTCGTGGTATACGGCTGATACGAGACGTCGAATGGACCACGCTATCCGCTGCTTCCGATGGCTTCCGTGATGCAATAGGCGGACGACTGACTTACCGCCGAGAGCCACATGCCGGCAATCGGTCGATTCTTCCCTTTTTTTGGTAAGGCTCTGTCTGATTGCCTATTTTGGGTTGGCGATAACTGCGCGGTCAACAAACGGCTTGCCAACCTCATGGGTGTGTCGCTTGTTGGTTGCGCGAGTCACCGTCTTAACCTAGCTGTCAATAACCACCTGGAGCCCCACGAAGAAGATCTGGAAAAGGTGCAAGTCCTGATGCGCAAATTGCGGACACTCAAGCAAGCCCCCAAGTTGAGGTACGCTGAAATTTTATATTAGTTGAAAATCTGATAATTTGGTATCGTGATAATGTGTAACACAGGACGAAGACCGCACTCGCTCCAGTCCTCAGACAGGAAACGCGTTGGTCGTCGACCTTCGCAATGCTGGACCGCTACGTGCGGCTCCGCAAGTTCCTATCGGCCGACGACGAAGATATTGCGGACTTGCTGCTCTACTCACCGTCGTGTGGAGGCACTACTGGAGGAGATGCGGGACGTCGAGTCCATCTCGAAGAAGCCCCAGTCAGACGGTGCTGCTGCAGGCCCGCGATCTGTTCGACGGTTACTCGAGCTGAAGCCCGGATTCGCATCGCAACTCGGTAGGTATATTTACTGCCTTACTGTTACCGGACGAACACGGAGGCGGCCGAGCGACTGCATTTCGGCGAAAATCGCGGATACGCTTTTGCTACGGACAAGTGCATCAACCCAGACATCGGGCTTTGCTAATTATTTCATTGTTTTGAATTGTGTAGCGAACGATGCAAATATTGTGCATTCACCAGCCTTCGAAAGCGGCGTTATCAAGGTGCTAGCAAAGAAGCCTGACACTCTTACGCGGGATGAGTGGGCCGCACTCTTGCCCTTCAAGTGTGCAAGAGAGATCGCTGCCCCTCAGCCTATACTTGTGCAAAAGGAAGGTTTCGCAGGTCGCTTCCTGAAGCGGCGAAAGGTAGTGGAGCACCGGACGTACGCCTTGCTGACAGCAATTCCATCAACGTCCAATGTGGCAGAGAGGCTGTTCAGCTCGGCATGCTCGGTTCTTCGGCATGAGCGTCACCGAATCTCACTAATGACGCTCGAGATGCTTCGTTTCTGGAGGTCAACGCCGAGTATTGGGATATGGCTTTGATTGATTCGTGTGTCTAATGCTTCAGCAAACAATGAACCAAAATTAGCTCGTTACTCAATAGTTTATTAGCCTGACCATCGGATCTCAATTATTCATTCTGGCTGACGGGGTTGCTGCTGATAGTTACCAATTTGACGTCACGAAGAGCAATCAATACATATTGGATTTTAGGCATCCCTGGGCAACACTACGCTGCATCTTCAGGATGTCGAACGCAGCAGCACTGCCCAAATCAGTGCTGATATAGTCCATCATCTTCACGTACGACGCATTCCCAAAGTCCATTCCGTCTTCCGTTTACCGCCCAATACCCCACGCGACATGGTATCACCAATGACAGTATTCTGGCAGTTTTCAAGGCCTACACTGTAGCTGCTGGATCACGACGCCTGGGTAGTGTTAGTACATTGCCCGAATGGCCTTTAGTACCTCTGCGTTCTCTTCGGGAGAGCAATTCATCGTGACCAATGATGCCGTTCGAGATGCTGGTACGCTAGACGTGATTGACTATCCTTAGATGGACAACAATAACCGGAAGTTCCCTGTCCTCCGATCAAAGTGAGAAAAGCACCGTGCTGAGTCTCCCCGGTGCAATCTTTACTAGTCGGCGACACCTCAGCAACAGGTGACTCCCGCTTCAGGGGTCAATACCCCCTCCTGCTGTTTGTTGTTAGTTGTCGGTATCTACTGCATTTGCTGTAGCATTAGCAAGATCCAGTCAGCAACGGGTCAGCCAAAACGTAGCCATCTCTCCATACCTGTCGTAGAGAAAGTATCAACTGCTGGCGTTGCGCCAAAATCTTCCTCTTCTTGTTAAAAGCGGTGGTGGATTTCTCCACTGCTTCCTGCCACTGTTCGTGGGTTCGCTGGCGCTCCTCCTCGTTCCTCATTTGCTCCAGTTCCTCCAGTTCCGGTGTCCGTTGAGCCCCTTCCTATAGCGGGTGTATGCATCAGTCAACATCTTGGCAATTAGAGTGGACCAGCTGGAGAAAAACATATCACCATACAGTGCAGTCAATGACAATGCAGATGACAGCTTACACTGGCTTGGATTTCTGCTGCGATGGCGGCAAACAGTCGTCGCTTGCGACGCTTGTGAAGGTTCTTGCGCTTGGTGCGTGCAGAGCCCATGACGTGGTGCCCAATTCAAACCTGACATTTGGCATATTTGCGGCTATTTTTAACGACTAGGATGATGGATAGTAGGGTCAGAGTCGTTACCAACCGCCCAAGTTGAAGTGAACTTCATTCTCATTCCGCACTGGGCGCGCGGACGCTTCGAGAGCCGCGATAAGGCCCGCATCCCCCTCTTAGTGCATCGGTAGGTAGCTTGTCTCGCCCCTCGGCACATGCCACACCTCGCCCCCTTTATCCTCCGTTCCATTCTGCATCGATCCATGCTCTTGTCGCGGCTGGACGACGTCTTGTAGTGAAGTAACGGCTCTGTGAACGTGTTTGATGGCTGTAGAGAGACCCAGGCTTTGTCATGTTCGAGAAGGTGGTGGAATCGGTGCTGGAGGAGTATGTGAGCGAGTGGGTGGAGGGGCTCGACTCGGAGAAGATGAAGGTGGCACTGTTCGCTGGCAAGGTGGAGTTCCGGGACTTGAGGATGAGAGGGGCGGCGCTGGACAAGTTCCAGCTGCCCTTGAAGATGAAGTCGGGCAGTGTGGGCAAGCTGAGCATCAAAGTGCCGTGGAAGAAGCTGACGTCGCAGGCCGTGACGATTAAGATTGAAGATGTGTTTCTGGTTGTGGAGCCGACGGATCAGGATGAAGAGGGGAAGAACGAGGAGAGTGATGACTCATATGCGCTGCGTACGCGTTGGGCAAAGCAGCAGGAAGTGAGGATGTTGGAGCTGCTGGAGACAATGAAGAATGATGGGACTTCGTCCAGTGCAAGTGAACACGAAGGAGATCCTGGAGCTGCAGATTTGGACCCGACGGCGTCCTGGGGGTATCGCAAGAAAATTCTAAACACGATCCTGGACAACGTATCGTTCGAGTTTACTAACATCCATATTCGATACGAAGACTCGAAGCACCTGGCGTCGTCGATTCCGCTGGCGTTGGGACTTACGATTGATTTGATTGTGGTTTCGACGACAAACGCCAATGGACAAGCCGAGTTCGTGGACCGCGCGCAGGCTCGCACTGCATTTGTGCATCGGCGCTTAGAAATGGTGCAGGCTAGTGTCTATAGCGACCATTTTGAAGCGCCAGGCGTGAAAGGCGGAAAGGGCCCATCAACATCGGGCTCGAACATCATTCATCCTTTCAGTACTCGAATAAATCTGGCACGAAACCACGACGAGCGTACAGCAGCGACTATTCCTAAACTGCGGTGCTCGGCGGAAATTAGCGCTATTAGAGCGTGCTTAACACCGGAGCAAAGTACGTTTCTCATTGGCATCGCAGACTTCGTGTCAGCTCACGAGATGTACTTGAAGCGGCTCCATTTCCAACGAAAGCGACCAACCGTTCCTGTTCGTTCTAATGCCAGACTGTGGTGGAGATACGCCTTGCATGGTGTTATGGAATTACATCCGAGCGTAGCTTCTCGTCAGAAGCCAACAACGACTGTGTCAAGTGGTAACACACCGCGCAAGGCAAGTGTTGCTACTCGTCGGTGCAATTGGAAGCTTTTGGCGACGCTATGGTTCGCTCGAAAAGAGTACATCCATTTGCACAAGAATATGCTGCGCGCCGCAAAGAAGAAGAAGCTCGACATTGAAAGTGTTATGGCAGATCGGAACCGACTTAACGCACTTGAGGACAGTTTGGAGGTGCCGACGATTGTCTTTTTCAGACTGTGTGCGGCCAAAGAGATCGAACTTGAAGGCCACGGTAATGATTCTCCGAGAAAACTATCGCAGTGGAGGTCAAAATGGTCTTCTGGACGAACATCAAGTGGGAGTTCGAATAACGGGCCATTAACCGGACGAGAAAACCTTCTTGACAAGATGGAGCTTTATTTAGTGGTGAATGAACGGATGCATGGATCCTCAGAGGCTCGAACCTCAAGTTTTCACGAGGAACGGAACGTGGAGGCATTGCTAATGGCTTTGGATTTAGTCGTGATAAGCTTTGAGGTTGTACTTGTCGAAGAGTATAAGGTTGGAGACAAATCTGACACACGAGACTTCTTGCGGTTCGAGCTCAACGAGTTCGTTGTCACTGTGCTGCAGCGAACTAGTTCGTCCACAGTGTCATCACGTATCACATCTATCCAGATTCTCGACTTCCGCCAAACCTACGAGGCTACACCTTTGGAGAAGAAGGAGCCGCAAGCGCTTCTCTCTATGATTGATACTATCTCTCCTAATGGACAAGTTGCGACGCGCAAGAACCCGTTCGTGGTATTAAACATCGAATCGTCCGAGAACAAGTTCCAGCTTGATTGTGTTTTTGAGCGGTTCCGCTATATCCACAACATGTACGCGACCTCGAAACTACGCGCGTACTTCATCTCCAGGACGGATGTGGTCCTAGTGTCGCCTATTGTTAAAAAGGACGCACCATCACCACCAAAACTAACAAGAAAGGCCGCTGCTCTTCCTGCTGAATTGCTACGAAAGAAGTCCATCGAAAATGTATTTGAGGCACCTGAAAACACTGCCAAACAGCGTCGAAACAGCGCAAGTGCACGAGTAAACCACACTAAAGATATCGTGTTCTCCGTCAAACTGCCAGAGATTGACGTTTTCGTTCACACTACCGATGCATCCGCCGAAGTTGAAGCTCGACTGGTTGGAACACACTTTCAAAATGGAGCAGCACATAACACATTTGAGCTGTCGATTGAAGGCGCCGAAACTTACTTTCTCGAGCCACATACTGATAGTGTCCAGGAAAATCGCAGCAACAGTGATTATAGTGGTCGAAAACGCTCCACTTTGATGCAAAGTACGAGCTTGGTATTTTATGGACAAAAGCTAGTGGAGGGTTACCTGGTACCGAAGTGGCAAATGAAGTGCACATCACCTCCCATTCAGTTTGCAATGTCAAGTAAGCAATACGAGCAACTACTGCTAGCGTCAGCTGAATGGCAAGGTCCAAGCCACGACGTAGACCCAACGAAGACTGGGAAAACCTCTCTGTTTGTGGCTGAAGATGAACGACTCAATGTCTGTATTTCGATCCCTCAAATCCTCATTGGTTTTAATGGTGAAGGCCCTATTCAAGCAGCCCTCAGCGCTGCATCGACGGCATCAGAGGACCTCACGGGTTTTGAGTTGGATATTCGAGACTTGAACGTGATGGCAAGATTTTCGTCTACTGCCCAGGCTGCTGCTGTCGACATGAGCGCGCTGTCACTAGTGAAGTGTGTAAAGCAGAAATCACCTGACAACAAGGCGGATGTTGCATCTTCGGACGACGTTCATACAGAGGAGTCTGAAGTCGTAAATTCATCCATACCTACACCACTATCAACAGCAACAGACACTGTCGATCCAGTGTACGACCCGTTCACTGGATGTCGTACAAGCAAGCTATTCGAGCTACGTGGGAAAACGAGTGTCATGGTATCAAATTCTGAGCCACTGATGGGGGAAGTCAACGTCGAGCAAGCAGCGCTGTATTGGGATCATGAGTTACTTGTTGCTCTTGTTCGATATCACTCAAATGCCCTGGTCGACAAGCAAGTTGGCTCAGGCGAGGCTGCTACTGAAGCAGGAAACGATAAGCTTGAACCAGTGACTCGTTATGCATTTCAAGTGCGTGTGCAGCGTTGGTTTGCATTTTTCATGCCGAAAGCGTGTTGGCAGAAACATATTTCTTTTGTACTCCGTGGTACAGATCTCCGCTGTGATATCTCAACTCTTGAAACGGAGTACGCCTGTGGTATGCTGAGTGGCTTAGGCGCGATTCAACTGACGTCGTCTCGCCTGATTCAACTCCAATCTGACAAGGGGGATGCAGGAGTGGATACTTTAAATGAAACCTGCTCAGAAGAAATCCACATCCTTCTTCAAGCAAAGGCCCCCGTTAGGGTAATACTAGAGTCCGCTGGCTTTGGGTCATTGCAACACCGTGGAGGTGCTGGGGCTTACTACCGGATTGAGGGGGAGGAAGTTCAAGTGAATTATCTACACGCGTACTGGACGCCATTCCTAGACCATATTACAAAAGAAATTGCAGGGTTATCGCGGTGGGCAGACTTGCTCAGGTTGTCAGCAAGAGAATCACTTAATGAACGCCTGAACCTCGAGCTGGAGATCGCCCATGTGAGCCTGCTTTTGCCTACCTGCGAGACCGAGGGCGAGCATAAAACGCCATCAGATCAAATTGAGCTCGATATTCGAGACATTTCATCAACATCGCGAGCGTACCCTGAGGACATGACGCAAGAACAGCTCGGCATTCAAGTCAAGCGTGTGCAGCTACTTGCCGTGATGGCAGAACCTAAACGACCGAGCCAAGTCATCTCCGATGGGGAATCCAAGACAGATGAGGAGAAGGTTAAAACCGATGCTCCTGTGTGTCGCTACTCCCTTGGAAACTTTAGCGACGTATTCATCGAATATGTGGTCATTCCGCTTGTTCCAATTGGCAAACAAAAACCGAAGCAGGATGACGAATCCGAGACAAGCGCTTCAGTGCTAGATATCACGACAGTTTTGGAGGGAATGGAGAAAATGTGTACTCACGCAAAGGTGAGCCTGTCGTCACGGAGCAATTGGTTCAGTTCTACGACAACAAAGGCTGGAGAGGAGGAGGATTCAACTACACGTGCGATTTCAAGCCAAGAAGAAAATATCCCAACAGCTGGTACAACGACTTTGGCTTTCAATCCGTACCAGTTGGAGCTTCTGTCACGCATTCTAGACAACAATTTTGCTGGCCCCCCACCCCCAGCAGCGTGCACCTTCAGCAACGCCGAAGAATTGAAAGTGACGGACATAGCATTTGACCTCGGAGATCTGGCTTTGGATCTTCTTGACCCCCTTGATTCATCAATTGACAACACCAATTACGATGAACCTTCAAGCGGCACGACAATAGCTCGAATTTCCCTTGAGCAATTTCAGGTAGCACTAGATAGTTTTGCATCCCTTCGGTCTCAAGTTCGCGCATCTTCCTCTAAGGGTGCACTGTGGAAGGTTGACTACAATGAAGGTGAAGCCCCAGACGATTCTGGAAGCAAGGTTCAGCTAAAGCCTGAAGTACGCGCACTTTGTGGCAGTATATTCTCTTCGTCAGCAGATGAAGTATCGAAGCAAGGCATTGATGTTGTCCTCGACCGACGTGCTCCTTCACCTGATGTCGTTATTCCTCCTAAAGAAATTCGCATTCACTTGGATATCTGTGAGCTGCTTCCCGATATCGCCGAGTTTGGGCAACGACTTCGATATTTTGCCTCCATCGAGTCTGAGGTGTCGGAGGAAATTGAACGCGCAGCGACCTCGTTGGATGTGTCCATTACGACTGGATTTGTCTACTATCTGGCTGCAGAATGTGTTCCGAACCATATTGACGAGTATGGGAATGAAGATGAAGAATCTCGACGACTACACCCTGATGACACAACCATGAAAATGATTGCAAGTGGATGCATTGTTGGTCGATACCATAGTGATGATCCTGAGAATTCTCGAACTCAGGTTTACGGTCGAAATATGTCTGTGAGAGTGAGCTCGCAATGGCCACCACAAATTGGAGTCTTAACACCACCGACTCCTACTACCCCAGAACCGGCGGAATCACCAACAAAAAGTGGTGCGGCTGGTGGTGCAATAGAGTCGCAGTCAAGATATGAGCGTACCGTGTGTGACGATTTCACGATCGACGTCGAATTGGTCACTGCTGAAGATGCCGAGGCAACTATGGCAGTCAACCTTACTCATTTCCAC
Source organism: Phytophthora pluvialis (assembly GCA_001314425.1). NCBI lineage: Eukaryota > Oomycota > Peronosporomycetes > Peronosporales > Peronosporaceae > Phytophthora > Phytophthora pluvialis. Next base: position 31,364 of record LGTU01000490.1, on the reverse strand, counting down.
GCTGTTGTCTGCACGATTGATTTGTTCCTTTTTACTCAGGCAAAGAAGGTGCTAGGAACGGATGACGACTTGAGTGATGGCAGTGCTAAGAAAGAAAAGACCGAAGTGATTGGAAGCTCTGAAGAAGGAGAAATGGATTCTATACCTGAATCCCAGCAGAGGTCTCTCGCACCACCAGAAATTGAATTTCGAGAGGATAGTATTAGTATGGTTCAATTGCTACTGGAAGACACAAGTGTCACGCTTCTTCGCCAAAGTGGGCCGCATTTGTCTCCGATAGCGCGCCTTTATACCTTCCGCGCGATATGCAAGGTGACCTACGAGGTTGGAGAAAGAATTGACGGAGTTGTACCAACATTAACGGAGGTCGTCGTGGAATTCCCTGATGAGAGTTTGAACGAGCCAAATACTGACGATGGAGTCAGTATTTGGGGATTCAACACAGCTCTAGGTTCATGGGAGCCGATCGTGGAGCCGTGGATGTTTGACCTTAAGGGGTCCTTAACTCGTGATGAAGCTGGGGAGGTGACCGCAAACCTTGATTTTACTGGAAAGGAAGGACACCCACTCAATGTTAACATGTCTCCGGCCATGATCGATTCCCTGTGTCTGACGGCAAAAGCTTATGAAGGCGCTTTCAGCAGTGCACGACCCCCATATGTCTCACCAACTAACGTCATTTCTTCCGATTGCTACTTGGTAAACGATACTGGAGCAACGATTACCTACTGGGTCACGCACGACATTGGAAAAGGATCACGAGGGTTTACTTATGCGTCTCGACGGAAACCAAAACGTGAATTGCTCACTAACCGATCCAAAGTACCTCTTGAATTGCTGACATCCATTTCTCCATCTTTGCGTGCCGAACAAACGGTATCATTTTGCTGGGATGACAATGAGTGGCACCCCCTGACAGATATTCCGATTCGCAACACTGGCAAATACATCTATGGAGTTCGACCTCGGCATATCGGTGCGGAAAGTAAACCAGATTCCAATAAGAAGAAGGAAAGTGTGCAATCTCCCGACGCTGTGATATCAATTACTCCGCTTCCACAGCTATTGCATATCCTGCTTGATGTATCCGCTGCCTCTGGGTACCGAACGTTCACAATATCGTCTTTAGTTCGTCTTTTCAACGAAACAAATATCGCAGTCGATTGCGGTGTTCTTGAAGCGGATGGGAAGACCATCACGGAGATTGGCACGATCGAGCCCAAGGGCGCGTGTAGCGTTCCATTTCGCTTTGTCCAGCAAATCTGGTCGGTTCGAGTATTCATGAAGCCACACCTCTATCAATCGCCTGCCCAGCCCAGAATCTCTAGCAATTCGAAACTATCGGCTGAACCCCCATCTACCGTCAAAGAACACCGATGGAGCAACGAGTTATTTATCAGCGAGAAGGAAACTAGCACGCTACACACTGCATCATGCTCGCTCGTTCTTGATGACTATACGTGCAAGTGCCAGAAGATGATTGACGGGACGGTGCCATTCCACCCCAGCCAGATTTGCAAGGCCAGCGGAAGTTACATCCATGCACATAGTCGCGTCTTCACCTCCTCAAATGCCAGCAACCTTCAATACGCTCAGCTAAAGCTGATGTCTCCGCTGACACTTGTCAACAACTGTGGTGTGCCAATCATAGCTGTGCTGTTTGCACTCAAAAAGGTTCGTCGCATTGCGGGTGCCTCACCTGATCGTGAAGATGTTCATCTGGTATCATCTCAAGTTATTCCTCCTCGTGGTCGCGTTGACACCCTGTCGTCGGCTCTCCAGGACGAGACGTATTGCTCAATTTCTATGACAGGTTCCAGCTGGAGCAAACTCTTCCGAATTCCTAGTGTCTTGGACTCGCCCGAAGATACTGTCAAGACTGCCACAGCTGCTGCTGCATTCAAAGCGATCTCATCAATGCCTCTGAGGCCTGGAAGTGACAACAAAAACGTAGTGCTATCTCTTTTGGATTTTCAATCGCGGACAGCTACTTTAAATGTATCATTCGACAGCAAGGAGACCCGCGAGCGGAATGCAGGCCATTTCATGGTCGTGCAACCTCGCTTCCTCCTGCGAAACGCTACATCACTCCCCCTTGTTTTCGCAGCTCAAGTGAAATTGATTGAGAAGATTCCTGGTACAAAATCAATGATGGCGCGGTTTGCGAAGTCTCCGTTCTCTCCATCCAGAAAGAAGCAGACAGATGAATGTTGCGGATCTGCTGAGATGGAAGCTATCCACGCGAAGCTTAATGCGCTTCAAGACCAAAAGGTATCAGACGATGTAATCGATGAGGACGAGCTGCAAGCGCACTACTACTCTGAAGTCAGTGCAATCATGGTGCAGCTGGAAGGTAATGCACTACAGTCGTCTAGCGCACAGGACATCAGTCTCGAGGTTGGAGCCAACACTTCACTCCGTGTTTACAATGAAACCACCAAGCGCTATCATGATCTTGTCGCCCTTTTCAAGCAAGTGGGGGGTGGCTCAATCTCAACGGAGGTGACGTTCGTCGAGCGGTATCTACTTCTGAATCAGACGGACCACGTGCTTTTAGCTTCTACAGTGTCCGGCATTGCTGCTGCTAAGAAGGGTCCAGGAGACGACAAGAAAATCTTAGCTGCGCCACCACGTTCCATGTCCGAGTTCAGTTGGTGGACTTATTCTTCCATACCTTCGGACACGTGCATTCGATTGAAAGTCCGAAGTCCTACTGGCGGCGACAGCACACAAGCCGAAGACTATCAGTGGAGCGGTAAATTCTCGCTACACGACGTCAGTGAGACAGCATTGAAAATTAGTACTCCAGATGCCTCTCGTATTTGTGTTTTGCGCGTCCAAGTTCGAGTGGAAGCAGCTGTGCAGGTCTGCGTTGTGGTCACCAGCGAAGATGTTGCAGAATTCCCATTGTATCGGATCATCAATTCTTGTGCACGAGAAACGATTTGGTTCAAGCAAATCTTTGACGGCGTTAAGAAGGACGCATCGGCTTTTCAGCGTGGAGTGATGCAGAGCTTGGCACCTGGCGAAAGTGTGTCTTTCGGTTGGGATGAAGCATATTTCTTAGGTACCCCAAATCGTGAGATCAGTGTCTGGTATGCACCGAAGGACGGAACGACATCGTCCGATTACCATAGCTCCATCTTGTTAGATCAGCCTGGGGAATCGCAGCAAGTCGAGATCCCCTCTAAATCTGCTCTTCCGAAGGCACCAAGTCGAGTGTACGTGCGTTGGCACCTGCAAGGAGTAACGAAAACTATGGTAGCGCAAGATGCGCCGCTCAACAGGAAGGAGAGAGCAGGAAAACAGACCCGAGAGCTGGTAGCAGCACACGGAGAAATTGAGAGATCAACAACTCCTGGCTTCACATCGGAGGTGGTAGCTCACTTTCGCTTGCCAAACTTCGGAGTCTCCCTAATGACCAGCACACCTGATGAGCTTCTCCTTTTCTCTGGCCAAGACGTGGATATCGCCTACGCCAACATCAACAATGATCATGATCAGTGTGAAGTGAAAATCGGTTGCTTCCAACTTGATAGTCAGCTCAGTGATGCAATCTATCCTGTTGTTATCGCGCCGATCTTAAAGAAAGGCAGCGGGTGTGCTGGGTTCCGAGATGGTACACCATCACCTGATAAGCAGAAAAGTGGCGAAGTTCGATCCGCACATGGGACGGAGCCATCATCAAGTGGAGAGGAGGGTGAGAACGGAGATAAGCATGATGCGAAATCTGGATCACGAGCACCCGCTATCCGACCGCATTTTTTCCACCTTTCGATCCTCAGACTGAGCTACGATGACAACATGGACTACATCAAATACTTTTCTGCAATGATGCAGCCCGCCCGAATCCAGATCGACGAAGGTTTCTTGCTCGCACTTGCTTCATTTGTTACCGATTGCGTAGCTGCCTTGGAGAGGAACTATCCACTCGAGCGACGGCGTCTTACCAGTGAGGCATCAAAAGTCCAATCAAAGTCTTCTGACAAGAGGTTCACGACAAACTCGGAGCGGAGGATTTACATCGAAACGCTACAGCTTCATCCCGTCAAAATCCAACTAAGTGTCACGATTCTAAACCACTATGGGGAAACGGAAGAGTCTGCAACGGGGTTGTCCTCCCTTGTGAAGCTTCCGCTTGCGGTCACGAAAGCTCTGCTGAGCTCAACGTTTTCCCAAATTGACAGTGCTACTTTGTATTTGAACGCGCTGCACCTCAATCACGCGTTCGCGTCTGCTCCTTTCTTGATGTCGACAGTGCAGCAGCACTACATGTTGCAGGGAATGCGTCAAATCTACTCGCTGATCGGTGCTGCAGACATTTTGGGGAACCCCGTGGGCCTGGTGACCAACCTTGGTGTAGGAGTGAAGGATTTCTTTTATGAACCTGCGGCAGGGCTAGTCACATCACCACAAGAGTTTGTCCTAGGTCTATCACGCGGAACTACGAGTCTTTTCACTCATTCGCTCTACGGAGCTTTCAACGCTGCCAGCAAGGTGACGGGTACGCTGTCGGAGGGTATCGCAACCTTGTCATTGGATCGTAAATATCTGGCTGAGCGTCGTGCACAGGGACCTCGAAAGCAAGTGGCCACGCATATTGGTACGGGACTAATTCATGGTACAAAGCAACTTGGTAAGGGCATTTTTGCCGGCGTCACGGGCGTCATTACAGCTCCGGCTCAAGGAGCAATTCATGGTGGGCTTCCGGGGTTCATCGAAGGAGTAGGCAAGGGTCTAATTGGTGTAGCTGTTAAGCCTGCAGCTGGTGTGCTGGATCTAGCGGCCACGACGGCAGCGGGTATCACTGCAACAACCTCAGCCTTGGACCGTCGTACCGGTCTCGGCAAAGAGGTTTATCGCCGCCGAGAGCCTCGGCTACTCCGGGTGACGAGCGATCAGCGAGTTCGAGTGTACACTCCTGCGGACGCGTTGGTGTCCCGGTTGCTGCTGACCTTGCCGATGAAATTCAAGCTGCAGCTTCCCAACGAGCTGTACGACACGCACATCTTCCTACCTGGCGCTCGTATTCTGGTGGCCACCTCATTGCGTCTTCTCTTGCTTGAGTTCGCTTCTGAAGGAACTCTCGCAACGCTAACAACAGCTATCATGTCGTCGACGTCGATTCCACCGCCACTGGTACTTTGGAGCCACCCCTTGTCGAAGCTGGTGGGAACTCAGCGTATCCCAACGGGCATTGCTGTGCACCTTGGCTCTAGTGCTTTCGATGCCGAACTTATGGGGTCGGATCCAGGCGAGAAGGCGAATGGCGAAGTCGCAACTTTCATGCTCTCGGATCTGGAGGAGTTGGGAGCTGCAGGCACTGACCGCGTGCAGTCGTTTCTGACAGACCTGGTAGTTCGGCACCAGCGAGCCACAGCTACCAGCTATGGCGCTGAGTAAGCAGCCTGTTCTAGACAACCTAGATGAATATATGATTGCAAACACATTCTGTTTAATCTTGATAACCTCATGTCTTTTTCGTTGGCTCAACCGCCCTGGTAAATTCATTGTAAAATTTAGTGTGTGGTTAATGGGCTTGGGCTATATAAACAAATACCTAGAAAAGAGATTGGAGCCACGCGACACCCACACACACACAACTTGACGATGGACGAAGCAACCTGTTCAGTCGACAAGGAGTCCACGACAATTCCGTTGCAACTTGAACAGATGAAGTCCTACTTCTGTGCAGGAGGCACGTATCCATGCTGTGAAGCGTACGATTGAGCCATCTACACACAAGCACCGTTAGTCAATAGATCCAACCCCACAAGTCAACAAATGCAGCCATCTCCGTCCGTACCTTGGCCATAAATTCCGGATGCCCCTCAGCCTCATGGAGCACGAACGCTCCGGCCTTGGCGGCGACACCTTCGTGTTGGCGCAGCAGCGTCTCCGTCTCCTCGGCAGCAGGACGGTACGTGGCCGTCGGGTCCATGTTCATATCCATCTTTCCCTCACGGAACTGCGGGTGGAAGAGCATGATGAGGAGACTCAAGATGGCGTTGCCACACATGAGGATGCCCACGAAATAGGGCAGCGAGCCTTCCATGCCGAAGTCCATGAAGCCCACGATGAAGATGAAGGCGGTGCGCCCGCGGTACGTGAACAGGAAGCCGAACTGCTGGCGGATCCACGGCTCCATGTGCTTGAAGCGGCACTCGAAGGCCAGCAGCAGCAGCGCGAAGATGCTGCATAAAGAAACAAACATATATATGACCCAATGATTAGAAACAAACATATAGTAAATACATATAAACTAGCTCACATGGCGTAGACGGAGATGAGGAAGCACGTGATGTCCAGCACCACGAGGTTGAAGAGCCCCATGAAACCCGCGAGTGCCTGCAGGACCGCCAGTACCACGTTGGCGTAGCGGAGGTACCGCATGAGCGTGGCCGCCTCCATCATCTTCATCCTTTAGAAACGTCATACCGCCATCAGTCTCATATCGACATGCCAGACGACCACTTTCTAAACGCACTTTTGCCAGTAGGTGGCGGGCGCCGACAGGTTCGAGAGCGACGTGAAGCCTGCACCCCCGTCGCTGATCTCCTGCTGGCGGATGCCGCTCGGGTTGCCGGCGTTGCCCACCGCCGCCTGCTGCGGGTTCAGCGGCGCGCGTAGCAGTCGCTCCTGCGCGTCGGTCTCGCTTGCGCCGAACATCAAGAAGGATTTTGTGACCTTATCTGAACTATAATAACAATGTTATTTTTTCGGGTGTACAAAATATGCACATCACAATGAGGACTATATTATATTCCGGCATCATTTTATCAATCGTACTTAGCGAGAACGTATCATCGGTTTCTCCGTCGGCGCGATATTTAGCACATCCAAATTTTGCAGCTTTTGCAGCATGTCGTTGGCTAAAATGGCCTGTTTTCTCTACTCTCCATCTCGGTCAATCGCAGCACGCAAAGCTATAAGAGCATCTCCAGCGGTAGGTCTCAAAGCGAACACGCTGCTACAACAGAAAATGCACCAAAGAAAAACACCCCTTTCGGTAGAATTCGGTACATTTTGGGGAAATAAAAAAATCCCGGACCGAACACATGGTCAGATGTTATCACGCAGTTGCGTCAGGTAAAATTAACTTCAGGCTTGCAAATTACTTGCTGCGACATGCACATCATATTTAAAAAAAGTCAGTGGCAGGCCGCCCACTGGCCACTGGCTCCATTTGTCAGTCCAAGATGCTCCCCTCAGACGCGCGTATCAAGAGTGACGGTCGTTCCTAGCGCGGACAACATGGTGCGTACGCGTGGCTTATCCTGTTAGGTACCCCGCTCCGCAGCTCACGTGCATGTTCTCTATACTGTCGCATGAGTCGGGTGATAAGCTACCAGCCCAGTGTGCTCACAACGCGCACCACACGCAGCCTGGCAAAGGTACCCCTGCCCAAGTCTCCCCCCCCTCCCCAGTCTCACCACAGTCAGAAGTGGCACGTCTTCCGCCAGTCCGACAAGTTGTCGCCGGCGGCGCGTACGTTAGGCACGGCCCAACTCCGAACCAATTCAGTGAGCTGAGCGAGCTGTACGGAGATCGCGTACAGCAACTCACGCCGGATGGATTGCAGAGTGTGGCGCGGGTTCCAGGTGGTGGTGCGGTTGGGGAGCGATGGGAAACGTGTTTGCTATGAAATCTACAAGCTGACGAAGAACAGGCTTTGGTGGGCTTAGCGACAGCTGAGGAAGCCCAGGCTTCAGATACGGAGAGTATGCATGAAGCTGCCCTGGAGGAAGTACTTGAGCAGTTTGACGAGGAAGACATGGAGAACTCGCCGAACAACATCGACGATTCGGACTACGAAGATGAGCACCGTCCACCGAGTGATGACGGTGACGAAGAAGTGGAAGCAGTGGAAGAGGCTGTCGAAGAAACAGAAGTCGAGAGCGAGGAGAGCATCGCCTTGGATCTGGAAGATGAAGAAATGGAGAGCGACGACGCCGAGGCAACAGGAATCGACACCGAAAACACACCGAAAGGCGCACCAAACTCCAAATCAAGATGTCCTACGCGGGACGAGTGGATACAACAACGGCCATGAGCCTCCCATTGGTGGCAGTTTCTCGGAAGGGTTTCCAATGTACTGGCAGTCATGGGCAGCGTTCTTCAAGGCGTTTGGTTATTTCCAAGCGGCGACCTTCCAGCGTTATCCCGCACGGACGAGTACTTCTATCGCCTCGCGAAATAAGGCCATCCTTGCAGCTCGAAAGAAGGCCAAGACAAAGCAGACGGCAGATGCGAAGAATAAGAAAGGCGTTCAGCAGTGTATGGAAGGGACGGCAGCAACCAAGGCACACCAGGGGAACGCTGCTACCGGAGGGTTGGACTAAGTACAGACGGACGTTTTTGTGTACGCATGGAATGAGACCGCGGTGAAGGAGAACGACAACACCAAAGCGTTCGAGAGGTGCGTTGTAAGGCACGCGTCAACGCCAGTGTGACTCTCAAACCAAGTGGGTCTGGATTTCATCTCGTTGTCACACCGACGAAGCATCACAATCATCTCTTGTCCTAGCGCCGATGGTACAACTATGCAGAGAACAGGCGCATCGAGGATCGAGAACTACGTCGTGACGTTGGGGTCATGCATCAAGCCGGGGCTAAGCCACGAGGGGTACCAGCCTATCTTCGCACGCGGGCAGGTTTGGTTTTCTTTTGGTGTTGCGTTTGGTAATAATCTGGTTTATATTCTAACTGTGCCATATTGTTTTACGATTGCTGTTAGGGAAACGAACAACTGTCTACAATATGCTCCAAGACAGCAAAACAAGGTATCGGGCGGGGCGTTCAGACACTGAAAGAGCTGTGGCTGTACTGGATGGGTTCTGCGAGACCAATGCTGGAAATGCATCAGAGTTCATTGCAGACAGCGTTTTCCAACAAGATGCAGGTGGTGACGTTCCAGACAGTGCGCCAAAAAGGGCTCTTTGCGCCTTTCCCCGAAGTCGTGTTGGTGGATTCGACTCACGGCACGAATGTGAATCGCTACAAGCTATTCAGCTTTGCTGTTCACGACGTGTTTGGGCGGGTACGATACCGTGTACAATGATGCCACCGAAAATATACCAAACTCATTTTTATTATCTGTTTTTGGTTTTTGTATCCTGTAGGGCAGTTTGTGCAGCATGCATTGGTGCGGTCAGAGGAGAATAACAATCTCGCTATTGCAGTTGCAGCATTCAACAAGCTCAACCCGGACTGGGACAAGATCAAGGTTGTGATGACCGATAAGGCATTGCATGAGAAGAATGTGCTCATGGAAGGATGGTCGAATGCTCGACAATTGCTGTGCAGGTGGCACGTGGAGACGTGGTAAAAAAAGAAGTGCTCAAGGTTGGGGTACGTTGGCAGCAAGGAAACCAAAGAGCTCAAGGTCATCATGAAGGGCCTGATATATGCGGATTCACAGGAGCAATACCATGACTTGAAACTTGCGGTCCTAGCCACCGTCGGCAACGATGGCGACAACACGCTGTGCAGGAGCTTCGTGAAACACTGGGACACCACCGACGAGTGGGTCATGTTCAAGCGAGGAGATGTACCGCACCTGAAGAACAACACCAACAATCGCCTGGAGTCGAAGTGGGGTCGTCTGAAAGAGATTATAAACGGCAGTTTCTCAATTGATGAGCTCATCTCAATGCTCATCACTATGCAGGAGTATGCTGAGGAACGCTATCTAGCGAAGTTCAATCGAACCAGTGCACACCCTCCTATTGCCGAAGATCCGGAGCTGACCTCGGTTTCGATGCAACTCAGCACTTACGCGTTCAAGATGGTGGCGCAACAGCACGCTTTAGCTGTAGGGGGAAATGCTAGCTACGACATGGATACATCCGAGAATGGGAAGAAGACGACACTAACGAACCCAAAGACTGGCGAGGCTCACGAGGTTGATGCGCGGGTACGTTTTGGTGTAGTTTGGTTTTTGGTAAATTTTCGGTATTTCCTCGCACCGTACCGTATGGTATCAGGTCATCCGCCCTTATCCATTTAAACGATGCTGTCATTTTGTGTCACTTTTGGTGGTAGCAGCACGTTCCGTCTCAAAGGCAGTTTTATCCCAAAAGTGGCAAGATTGACTACCGTAGCAACAAGAAAGCATGGATGACAAGTGTTCTCTTTAGAGAGTTTCTCCATGAGCTCGACGTGGATATGGAGCACTAGTGGCGCAAGTTTTTCTACTTCTCGACAATGCATCTTCACACACAGCTGACACTATGGCACTACCAGCGGTGACGGTCCAAAACCCGAGGTCAGCTCCAGTTGTTTTCTTGAAGCAACGCGGTTTCATTGCGTGGCCAATGATAAACTGCTCGCGCATGTCACTTCCGTCCGCGTTACATGTCAACACGACAGTAACCCGGACCTTGCTCTTCTTCGAGCCCTGGATCTGGCGACTGGCAATCGTTTTGCCGGGAGCTACCTTGTAGAACAAGCCCGTCTCATCGATGCTATATATATCTGCGAGACGATAGTCCTGAAGTTGGCTGCGGAGATCAGCCCTCTGCATTGGTATCGCAGCCGCGTTCGCAGCACCGCCTTCGCCATGCATCTTCAGACTCTTGAAGCCATGTTGGTCTTGAAAGGCCTGCAACCAGCCATTTGAAAACTGTAGGCGCAGGTCTTCGGGGGNGGGGGGGGGGGGGGGGGGTCCAGAAGCTCCTCGAGACGTTGTGCCTTCGCCTTAAGAAGATTCCTACTTTAACTGATTCGCCGTGCCTGGTACTGATGCACCCAATCGGTAAGACCTTTATCTACAACCGAATGCGCCACGGCAGCGGTGCCTCTGCGGTGGACATCTGTCACCCGTAGGAACTTCTCCTTTTCAGGATGCTACATATCGTGCCTTGTGTCGGTGGCTTCACCAAAGCAAGCTCACGCTGCGTCTTCAGCGCTAGTTCACGTTGGGTGAGGTGATGGTGGGCCAGTTTCCACTCGCAAATCTTTTTCTTCTGCTGGAATGTCATGTTTCCGATGTGCTTGGGCTGGCGAGACATTGCGGAGTCTGCAGCGTAACTGCGAATGACCCCACACTATCGGGGAAGCCGTTGCGTTTCCGTTCCGTTGCCAAAGTGAATGGTGAGTATTGTTTTCCTCTGCTTGCTAATCAAACTGTTGTACTTGATCAAGCCGCTGTCCACGGGAAATATTAACTAGGACAGGGTTAACAGTATTTCGCGCCCTTTAACCCCCCAGCGACCAAACGGATTTCCCATCTTCTTCAGTTTTCCGAACATGTTCTCAAATACAACCAGTTAGGGCCAGGCTATACTTAAAATTTGTATGCTCGCATTTAAGCACGGGTACCTTTTCTGAAAAACGCGACATGTCATTTGGGAAGAAACCCAACATGTTATTTTATACAACGACGCCGTAGCCTAAATGAGGTATCCTACTACATGTAAGACATAAAGTAGGAAGCACTGCAATTCGGTCGTTGTCCTTTTTATCAAGAAAAGAGGCAGCCTCTCGTCTCTGAAAAAACAATCAACTAAAGCGCAAGTCAGATCATCGAAAATCATTGAGATCGTACGGAAAAAAATAACAGAATGCATTGTTTCTGCTTTGGTGAAGACACACTCATCAACTAGTGGCGGGACTACTCTGCGCAGCCCTGTCCTCGTGCTCTCCGGCGGGCTCCTCAGCGCGCAAATCGGCGGTGTCCTCGGCGGGCTCCTCGGAGGGCTCTTCGGCGTCCTCGGCGGGCTCCTCGGCGGGCTCCTTGGCGGGCTCTTTGGCGGTGTCCTCGGCGGGCTCCTCGACGGGCTCCAGCGACTGCCGATGCCGCTTGCGCTTTCCCGCACCACCGCCGGCTTCGCGATTCTGGATATTGCGGCCACACCGGGGGCGGGGGCGTTCCGCCCCGTTCTTCCACTGGAAATGCCATATTTGATGGCAGGTGAGAGTGTTGTTTTTGGAGTGCGGCCAGACCTTGTTACACAAGTACGTTCTGCATGTAGTGTTAGCATCGTTCCACCAGCAAGATAAACATAATAGACAACGAACGTACCTGGCTTTGTCTGACGGACTGCATCCTGGGCAATAATACTTGGTTGCACGACGCTCTCCAACGTTGCGTTTGGAGCAAACCTTGCACTGCCGCTGGCGACGCTTGCGCTGGCCATTGATTATCTGGTAGTCTGGGTTCTCCCGGGGCACATGATCCGCCGACACAGTGCGCAGGACGGAGCCCTCTTCATCAGTCTGGGGTTGGCGCTAAAACCAGACAAGTCAACATGTTGTAGGTTAACATGTTGTATACATGTTGTATACATTTTCTGGTTGCGATGCATGTACGCTGCATCCTATCCTAGTGTCGGGCGCGTCACGGCTTGGATCCCAGTTCGGCCAGGTGTATGCGGGCATGCGGAGGCAAAACCCGCGTCCGTTGGCCTTGTTCCAGCGATAAAGGCGCGCTGTTGCTGCAGGAGGCGGACGCGGTCGCCGATGTGTACCTTGGCCAGGCGCTCTGCGAACGCGAACTTCTCGCTCCGCGTCTCCCGCCTCGCCACCACCCGTCCTCTTCGCTGCTAATTCGAAACTGGCGCGAACTCAGAGCCACCACCCATAAAATGTGCACATAGCCAGGCTCGACTCATGGGATCTGTTCTGGACTATCGATTGCCAAATGACACCTATCCCTGTGCATCGAACCTTTTATAAGCGATGATGACCGTCCGTCGAGACGATCAGACAAAGATTAGATATGAAGCCTCTTACTGTCGTGTGCCAAGTTATTGCGTCTGCGTTCGTCATCTATATTTACCCTTTCGTGGTACAAGGGCGCAGATTTCGTCCTTTAAGGCATTTTGCAAAACACGGTACGAAATCGGCCTCTTAACCCCCCAAAGGTTGTATAAAACAACACGTAATCATGTTGTAGGTACAACATGTTTGGACAAGGATTGGCTCTAAAAACGACCAAAACATAGTAAAACCAAGTATATGTTGGCTAAATGACCAGGGGGAATCTACCCTCTCTTTGGCCCCTAGGCGGCGATACCGCGCCGATCCAACATGTATCCGTGTGCGACATAGAACGAGCCAGACCATAATTCGAGCCAGTACCATCATACAAAAAGTAAGGTATTCTTACGAAGTGCCTCTCCATTTTGATAGCTTTCCTGAGTAGCATAGGCCATAAAAATTGGCACACGTAGGAAGGGGATGTAGTTGCATATGTAGCAAAATTTTAATGCCAGTCTAATGCTTAGTTGAGGAGCTATCATCGACTGCTTCCGGCGACTTTCATACAGGAAGATCCAATAGTGAAGGTCCAGGATATTGGTGTGAACCAAATAAATGAAGTGTGGTAGAACTGGGCAATACAAAAACCAAGTAATTTCAGGTGGCACGATTTGTGTCGCGGGGTGTACCACCTCATGTACCCCTAGCTATACTTTAACCCAGTCAAACAAATCGGGGCACGCATTGTGCGCACACGGATATGGGACTCAAATTCGCTCAGGGGGCATATCAGAGTTGATGGCGGTCTCGTCAACATTGTACATGCCCGCCGGTCCGAATTCAGCGTATGTTTCCCAAATATATATGTTTTGTTTACATTTCATTATTCGATCGTAATGGCTAACTTTATACTTGTGTTTTATTCGATAAAACGCTGCCGATTCTGTTTATCGTGCGTGTGAAGATCGGTGGTCGCATCGAGGCTAGGGAGTTGGACGAGTACCCTGAAGGGCACTTCTACACTGTGCAGGAAAGCGCTTGGATAGACGCAGTAACGTGGAGTTTCTACATTACTAAACTAATGAAGTACGGGATCGACGGACCCGCTGTTCTCCTGCTCGACAACTTTGAGTGCCACGAGTCGGAAGCGGGACACCGGGTTGTTGCTGAAGTTGCTAACGCTAGTGTGGCTCCACTGCCCCCTAACAGCACAGCTGTGCGCCAGCCACTGGACGTTGGAGTTATGGGGCCGCTAAAGGCAAGATGCGTACCAATTGGTCTGGCATTACTGATGACGCCGCCAAGGAAAAACGCATCCGCGCGATCATTACCGCCTGGGAAGCCATTTCTGAGCGGACCGTAATTCGTAGCTTTGAGAAGCCAATTATTCACTATCCTGAGCTTAGCATTTGAATAAACACATCGTTTTTGCAGAACATACGGAATTTTAATCGTTTTTAATTTCTAAAAGTTTATTTTCGACCGATCAAATCCTAGTTTTGAAACGATGCCGGATTTTCCGTCGCATCATTTTCGATGGCGGATGGCAGTCAGTGCTGCCGTCTAAATCTGTCGTTGCCTGTACTCAGCCCGCTACCCTCCGTGTATTCATCTTCCACTGTCGTTCTCCATCCACTGCTGTCCTCGCCAACCACCCGCTGTTGTCGTCGCTGCCTTCCGTCTGCAGTCCGTCATCGTCCCCTGTCGGAGAAGTCGAGCAAATATGGTTTCAACCACTACTGCACCTCGTACATGATATTGGACACTTGGAAAAATACTATTTCAATCGGATACTTTTGAATCTCTATTTGTAATATCGTAATGCTGATGGAATAGTAGAGCAATTTTTGTCGTTCTCATAGTACACCAACTGTAACCGGAGTACGAAAGGCAACTATACTGTAAGGGTGGTTTGCAACACAACAGACGAATGCAAGCCCAGGGCTCAGCACGAAGCAAAGGCGCAGCCGTAGCAGGACTAGAGTTGTGTCACCAGTGAGTTCAATGAGCCGCCCGCATTGCTGGGACCGGGCGAAGCGCGAAGATGGTGATAGAAGTATCGTTGTTAGATGAGCATAGTTGGATGCATTGGATGCATTCTCCCAAAAAAAACGATTGATGGGTACAAATATACGGGATTTGAACATTCAGCTTCAAAGGGATTTGGTGCCACATGTTTCCCGCCAACATCGTATCCTGGTAAGCGCGGGTCGGCAGCTTTTTCGTCATCTCCTGTGCTGTTTGGTGCTTCATACTGGTGGGTTTCGACTCTACACAGAGCGCTCTGTTACGTGGAGCAGCTCAGTAACTCATACGTGTCTCCGTTTCTGTCCGATAGGAGAAGATATGGTGACTCTGGAGACGAACGAGCAATATCGCGATTGAGCAGACAGCACTGATCAGCACGGCACCGTGAATGGTGTGGGAACATTGACCCGAATGATGAGTACGTATTGGGGCTGTAGCCTCCAAGTTTTGATATCACGAGTGGTAAGACTGGTTAGCGCATAAAGTGACCGGCACATAACGTTCACCACCGAGACAAGCTCAGGGCATTTGCCCTGTTGGGCACTAAGCACACTATATTAATTTATTTAGAGCAGTCTTTGTTTGATACAATGCTTAAGATACGCATCCAATGCATCCTTCATGCACCCAACCGCTAGCATCCAACAACGCTAGATAGAAGTACGTGGTATGGTTAATGACCGTGCAGAAGTCGTCACATAAGCGCATCATCCGCCGCCCAGGGAAACCGATTATCTCATTTATATTTTTTTATACGGAGGTCAACAATATATAATGTTGGGCTGTAGCACTTAACGCCTCTGTTACCGGAAATTGGGCCGTCGAACGCCTTAGATTTCGTCGTAACTTACGACGGAAAATGTAACTTGGTAATAGTAAAGAGACGTCCTATCCACAAAAGGATACATGGGGCTTGGTGTATTAGGTTTTGGTTTTTTTTTTGGTTGATCACTTACGACGTATGATGCCAGTAAACTTACGACGTTCAGTAACAATGCAACAGCAAATAGTTACCAGATGGTGGCTCATAGAGATATGAAAACAACATAAACAGACCAATAAGAAGGAAATAGCCAGGTGAATAACCGAAGCGCAGTATGATTTCACACACTGTCGATCATCTATTCCCCAGCAGCATCGCTCGCGCTGTGTTCTTCTTGAGCAGTCTAACTTTTCCAGGACGATGCAATACACCTTAGCAGCATGCTTGGTGCGCGCACTCGACCGAATCCTCGCCAACGATTACTTGCGGGCTACGCTCAAATACCTAAATGAGTCAGATTCCCCGCTCGTTCATACCACTCATCGTTGATGACGGCTTCCCGGTAGCCCCATCCCTGTCTCTTTTGTGCTACGTTGTATGTGACCTCTCCCAGCTTATATTTTTTCAGTCCAGAATAACCTTAATTAAACTATGCGAGCGTGGTTTTCGACCCATTTACTGTTTCGAACGTTGGCATATGTCGTATGTTACGACGTAGCCGATATGATTCGTCGTAACTTATGACGTTGGTAACAGAGGGGTTAACCCCCCAACGCCCATACGTTGTACGTACACCATCACAGATGTCCCGGCTATCAAACATGTTGTACGTACAACATGTTTAAAATCAGGACACTTTGCGACATAACATAGGCGAACTTGATCAATGAACAGGGTAGGTTGCTCGAGATCTGTCGCACCGGATGTAACATCCCCCCTCCCCCCGAAATCAGTGGCTGGGGAGCTCATTTCAGAATAAACAGAGAAAGCAGCAAGAGAAGGAGGCGAGCGAATGGCGAGGACTCTCCTCCCTCGAGAAACGCGAAGCGAGCATCAGCGGTTTGTCCAGCGGCTAGACGGTCTTGGTACGGAGGAACGGGCGCGACTTGTGAAGGAACACGCAGCGTATTTGGCCGCTGACAGGGAGACAGACGCAGACTTTGGCGATGAAGCTGCGACGTCAATGGGTACGGTCCGTCGCGAACCCCCTCCAAGGCCCCCGTCGGGCAAGAGCGCTGCCTACGAGCGGTCGCAAAGACAGCGAGTTGCTGGCCAGCGCCGCGCAGTAGCTGTCAAGACTGTGGCCGGATCGAGGAAGAAGCCACGCCCAGCGAGGAAGCCCAGTGATGGCGATGGGGATTACATACCGGAGGAGGAGGATTAGGAAGAAGCCGACGAAGAGCTGGACGGCGGACCCTCCGAAGACGTGGCGCTCTCGACCAAGAAGAAAGCGAATTCGACGGTGAAGTCGAATGCAATGGCGGAGGCAACGGGACATCTAACTGTAGGCTCCAAGGGCGTCAAGGACTCGCGTGCGAAGGCACCAGCCAAACCGAAGAAGCTAAGGAAATGGAGTGCACCGCAGCTTGCCAAGGACGCAGAAAAGGCGACGAAGAAGGATGCAGCTGAATAGCGATGTGCTGCGTCACCCGAGGCAGACGAGATAGGTGCTGCTGCCGACACAGAGACCCGGGAGGAGCTAGAGAATGCTGCTGCTGTCAAGAAGCGATAGAAGAAGATCACGCCGAAGCGAAAAGCTACTAGCACCTCGATGACGACGCAATGGAAGAAACACAAGGCGGTCGAAGATGCTGTCGTGGAATCCAGCGCGTCATGTCTAACATCGCATGTTACATGCTGTATGATATACCCCGTTCTAACAAGTGATTTTGTATGTTTATGTAGGTATGTACAAGATCTCACTGCATCCAACATGTATACAACATCGCTGGACGGTGCCACATACATCATGTCGTTTGCTCCACCATGTTCCAACATCGTCGGAGGGTGCCACATACATCATGTTTCTGGCTCCAGCATGTGAACATGATCGTTGGATGGTGTCGCGTACAGCATGTTGCATACGTTGCAATCAGTTACTAACGTGTTTTTGTATGGCGAGCAGATCCCACCGCAGAACGCTCCAGTTTCTTCGCTGCTGTCAACTACCGTTCCTGCTGCGATGCCGGAGGCTCCGACGACGCTTGCCTCGAATAATTCATCTGAAGAACAAGTTGGGTACGATGATCTTGAACCATGTATCACGAGTGTTCGCTTGTATGCCACTAATTCGTTATTGTGTTGCTCGTAGTTCTCCACCGCACGTGCCCGTCACCGGCATCCGCCGCCATTCGGCGTTACCTCCTGACCCCGACGCGCATAGGCTGGAACAACAAGAGTTGGAGGGCCTGAACTCGGATTGCGATGAATCAGAGACCGAAATCTGCTTCTACGACGATGACGAGGAGTTGGAACGTGCCGCAATGGCTAAACGCGGCTCGAGTGACTCCACTGATCAGTTTACAAGTGATGATGATGACGAAGGCGGGAGTGAAGAAAAAGCTGGTGATCGCGAGAATAGCCATTGCAGTAATATTCGTGACAGTGAAGGCCGCGCAGCTGTTCCTGATATTGATGCCGAAGTGTCGAGCCAGTGGGACGTTTTGGAGAAATCCGATATGGTTAATTTTGTCAAGGATGATGTGAACATTGCGAATATGCGTGCTACCGGCTCGGTGCTCGGCATATTGCGTTGATGTGGGATCTAGTTGCGCTGTATGTTACAACATGTTCTAACATGTATGATGTTGTATGTAGATGAAGATGAATTTCCACCTGACCAGTGCTATTCTGGTCTGTGCTCAGGAGAGTACGGACCTACAGAAGAGGTTCTTGGGCTGGCGGAATCACCGCTGAAATTGTTCTAATTCTTCCTGCCGAAGGAGCTGTGGAGGAAAGTTACGAAGGAATCGAATCGCTATTTTCTGCAGAACCTGATGTCCCGTGTAGACCGCATGTTCGACAAGCAGGAGACGCCAGGCAAGAGACCGAAGGTGTGCTTTTTGCATCGGGAGGCCAAGAAACCGGATATCAAGCTGCATGAGATTTTCCACGTGATTGGGCTCCTGATGGCACGGATGTTGAACCCACATCGACGCCGGTTTCGCGACCACTGGGGAACAACTGTAAAGGGGGCAGTACCTTGTGGAATATTTAGCGGCTTCATGCCACGCCACCGGTTTGAGCATATCATGGCGAATCTACACTTCACGAACAATGCCGACGTCCGCGTTGACACGAACAGAGTCTGGAAGGTTCGATCCATCATCGAAACGCTGCAGCAGACATTCCCAAAGGGATACCGTACTCCACCAGTGGTATCGTTCGATGAAGGTATGTTGCCTATGCGAAACCGCAACAACCCGACTCGGTAGTACATGAAAGCCAAGCCGCACAAGTGGGGAACGAAGCTATTCTTGAAATGTTGCGCTAACACTGCTTACTGCATGAGGTGAGCATAACTACGAGCCCAGACGGGCTCGTGGTTTTTTTTTTGTGCAAAGTCAATCATGTTATATCTGACATTATGTTATGTGCCTTGTGGGTGTACGCTACATCACGTAGACTTGAGTTGTACTGCGGCAAGGCACAACAAACACAAGAAGTAGGCAACGTCCCTGAAAGCCAGCAGTCGGTGGATCCTAACACGGGACCATTCAGTGGTGATTCGAAACCTCGAAGCCGCCCTTCCATCTCCCCAAGAAGGTATCCACCATTTGGTGGTGATAGACCGATTCTATACCTCGGTGCAGCTCGCGTTTCAACTGCTACATAGGAACGTCTACAGTATTGATACGCTCACAGGCGACAAGATCGGCTACCCTCAGCAAATAGTGGAGAAAAATCGGGACCGCCCGAAGCGGATGGCACACGGGACTACAAGGATGGCAGTGGCAAAGCACTGCCCTCAAATGACCAGACTGGTGTGGTGGGACAGAAAGCCTGTGCTGTTCCTGGGAACGGGATCAAGCCGAGCAATAGAAACATGCCGTACGTGCTTATCTGCATGTGTAGTACTGACCATATAACTCATTTTTGCTACGTATGTGCTTACAGAGAGGCGCACACATCGCTCTAGAGGCCAACGGCAGACAATCCCGTGTCCTGCCATGATCCGTGACTATCACCGGTGGGTGGGCGGTGTCGACGTCCATGACCAGTTACGTCTCCAGCGATACTCGCTACAGATGCAGACCTGGTGCAAGAAATATTACAAGGGCATATTCACGGGCCTTGTCGACGTGGCTATAGTGAATGCCTACATTGTCTTCAGAGAGGCGCAGAAGAGAAGTGAGGCGAGATCCGTAACGCAGGCTGAATTTCTGTTGGAGCTAGATGCTGGGGCTTCGCGAGCACGACTTTGCTGAAATGGTTAGTTGGTTATGCTGTAGATGCTACATGTTGGTTATTTCTGGCCTCTGTACGGGCAAATACATGGTGGATGAACCACATGCTGGATGCATCATGGCTCTACATTCNCTTGAACACAGCTACATGCTGGATGAACCACATGCTGTCCATTGGCTTGGTCACACTAACCGTCTTCCACTTTTTATAGCCTGCGCCGCAGCAAACGGCAGCTGGCACCGTGCTTCCACCTCTGCCTCCAGGCCATGAAGCTTAAGAATGCCCAGAGTACCAGATCGTACACGGCGTGCGCAAACGTCGGCAGCGTCAATGCAAGGTGTGTTCGATCATGAAGCGGCGAGTGGGAGAACGTCGCGCTACAAAGTACTTTTACGGTGCTTGTAGCAGGTCCGACAAGGCGCGGTAAGTCAGAACGCTCGGTTGATCTGTAAAACCTTCCTAACTATTCGAGTGCTTTCTGTAGACTATATCTGTGCGAGAGAATCTGGTCGCACTACCCCGGCAACGCCATGGCCTGCTCGCAACTAAGGCATTTCAAGTGGAAGAACGGAACGAAGCGACCAAAGCCGCGGTGTGGGCGTGATATTCAGAGACGCGAATCAGAAGGACGCAAGGGGGCCAGTGCGGCAGGAAAACGCAAGCGCCAGTGTCTAGAGGGCGCCGCCGATGGAGATGGTGGCGAGAAAGACGTGGAGGAGCACGAAGAAACTGCAGCGGATAGCAGTAGCGACGTTGAGGGAAGCGATGAGTCTGAGGAAGGCAGAGCCGAAGAGTAAAGTGTGGCTGCGGGTTGATGAGTTGATATTTCGATACCGCGACATGCATATTTTATGATCACATTCATTTGATGTGTCATTGAGGTCGTGGCGTTACACCCCGGTTATACACTTACTTGCGAAGTTTCGTCCAGTGTCTTAATAGAAAGGCCACCCAACTAGCCACTTTTCACCCGTGAAAATCGATTTCAGGGTGCCAGATACAGCATGACATATTTGACTTGTTGTATGCATACATCATGTAGAGGAAAACTGCGTTCATAACCGGTACTCGCACTTATTCGGGACTATACAAAAACTAAGTGTCCCACGTCTATAACCTGTGGTAAGAGGAACATGTTGGTCGAATAAAAAACAAGTAAACAAACAGCTTGGGCGCAGGGGGGGTTAAACGAATTGCTTGGGAACTTAATTTTATTGTAAAATTAGGCTGAACACTTCTCTCCAATCCAAATTATGCCAGGCGGCTCGATGGGGACGGACGTACTCAATGATTTCCTGGTACTTCGAGCTGCGGGATTTTATCAGCACGGATGACGAAGCTTTGGCTGAAGTGATGCCGTCTCAGGCAGCCAACCGTAAGCTGACGGCGCTACTCGCGGATATGGTAGACGTTGAGTGCGTGACCAAGAAGCTGCAGTCGAACGACCTGACCTTGCTGGATGATCGAGACATACTGAATGACTTGTTGGAGATCAAGTCATCTTCCTCTCCCTATCTGGGTAAGTCAACTGTTACAGGTGGGTTCTCTTTTGGATGCAAAATTATTTGTGTTTTATTATATATGTATATATATAGAAACTCCAAACGCAGACATCGCTCATTCCCCCGAGTTCGAGTCGTGGTTGGTGAAGGTCCGTGGTGGCAGTGCCAGAGGACAGAGCGCTCGGCTCTGTAGTCTTCTGTGTGAAATGTAGCGATCTCTGTCGGTGAAGACGCCACCAATATAGGAACAAGGCCATCTCCAACGTTAGTGGTGAAAGCCAGTTCCGATGATAGCGAACCAGCAGGCGAACCACACTGAAAACTCAACAATGCTCGAGGTAGGTGGGATCCCTTCCAGCAACATGTACGCGCTTGGTGCTTCGTCCACATTGCGTCTCTTCAGGATCCTATCGGCGAATAAGCTCTTCACGAGTGTCTGGATTTTTTCCCGATCCCCATTGCGAATGTAGCAGGCGAACCCCTCTAGAGATGGCTCACTGCCGTGCGTCTATCCGTCGAGAATGGCACCAAACTGCTCCGGGAGCTCTGCGATGATGCTCCACTCCACACCTTGGTCGCGTTCTCCATATCGATTGTGAGCGTTACCTTGCACACCAGCGCCAAATGGGTGTACCTTACATGGAAAGTCAGAGTTAGACCAAAATTCAGATACATCACATTATTAGTATTACAATTCCTTACAGGTGTGTCATCGCCATCTCGACGGAAGATAGGGGGGGGGGGTATCAAGTTCGACTCAATTATCCACGTATAGCGGTTTGGTGCCTTCTGGCGCACCCAATAGAGAAGAGTCACCTTCGCGGCGATCCCAGTTCCGAAGTGGCCGTGGTCAAACCGCACGGTGATACATCAGGCGGGTGTATCCTCTTTAGGCGTATGCTTCCGTGTCTTCCCACGCGCCTTGCACATCTGAAAGCCGGTCGGATCACTGTCTTCGGTTAGGCCCGGCTTGGAGGTTGAAGGAAGCAATCTATTTGGTTGTTTACTTTCATCCTGCAGCTCGGCGAGGTAATGCGAGAGTCGGACATGGCGGTCGGGTCGACAAGTTGACTTGGTGTTGAGTGTGTGAAAGGCAGAATGAGATGCTAGATATGCCAGGCCTGGATGGGGGGAGGGCTCAGAGCCAACCGTTGGTCTTCGCGGGCAAGCAAACAAATTGTTTACGGATACAAAAAGAAACCCGCAAAGAAATATCGTGCAACGGAAACTTTCATAAATACATGATTCACGGTAAAATCGTAAATATATTGCACTACTTCTAGGTAGTCAATATTTACATGGGCGGTTCTTTGAATCAATCGTCGTCGAATCGTCCAAGCATATAGCATTTTTAATACTGCCCGCAGTAAGTACGAATCCTGACATGTACCGAATTCCTTCTGTGCTTACAGACAGTCAAATTCACGATTGGAAGTTATGCTATCCACGACGTTAATACTACCTGCATAAAGAATATGTGTGATGTGTGTAAAATGTTCCTCCCATGTCGTCGACGTCCGAATCCGCGTCTGAAAAACTCAACTCGTCGTCGGATACGATATCACTAACAAAACTACCTATCAGACGCAGCTCGTGGTCTCCGATTGCGCTCACTTCCGGTGGTACCGTGTCGACTTCCCGGGACTTTGGGGCTAGCAGAGGCGCTAAAATATGCGCCCACCGAAAACCATTATTGACAGTCGTGTCCGAGAATTTTTCCGAGGTCGAGCGGACCCATTCACACACCGTTGCTCGAGTTGGCGGTACAAATTTGAATGCATGTTATGATTTTGTGTGATCACGCAACTGCTACCGGAGCATACCGATCCACTCTCTATGTAGGTACGACTTGACTGGCCTGTTCCAGGCAATATGAGCCGGCAGACAGGTCGACGTACATGACGGGGGTACGCACTTGGTGCACGTCGATAGACGTAGCGTAGTTCTCTACGGCTGGGGCCCAGTGGCCCGAAAAATCATCAACCAGGTTGCCACGGTCGCTGTCGATCGCCAACATGAGTTTCCAGTGACATTAAGTGGACATTTTCATTCCTCCAGTTAACACGGTCCACCCGGTACGGTTGATCGGTTTGACGTATGCACCATACATGATACGCTACTACCCGCCATATGAGTCGGGCGGTAGCATAGCAGTCATTTTCTCTCTCTCTCTCTCTCTGTCTTTACCGCCATGCCGCACCCACACCGTTTTTGAACCCGAGTATTAATCGTATTCTTTGGCATATACTAAACCAAGTCGGCTGTGCATATAACAGTTTAGTAAAATATACAATAGTATAAACGTAAAAACTTACCAGTTTGATCAGCGTTATATACCTTGTGCAGGTGGAGTTCGAGCATTTTCTGCTGAACCTCCATACTAAAGCTTACTGCACCGCAATGAATCTGTCAGCTTGCACAAAAACCGCTGTGACATGATCATTTAGGTATGCGATTGGTTGATTGGTTTGTCAGGAATGGCTGAACGTCGGTAATCACATAAGGAATAAGGTAGTTGTTTTGCCGTTTGGGCGATTCCACTAATGACTTGAACTTGTATATGAATGATTCCACTGAGGCAACGAACCGCCCTAAGTCTGAAACTTGGATGGAATTCACAATACTATCCGGTTCCAAGTATTCGTTTTGAGTTGGTCACTTTTGCTGGTTGAACAGGTATCAAGTATCTAGGGTAACCATGCAAAAGTATCCGATCGAGCGTTTCTTTTTGAAAGTGTCGAATTCAAAATATGAAAGTATCCGAATCAAAGTTTCTACCCCTACGACGTTTTCGTTAGCTACCGATCGCCTACATCCGTCAGATAGTATGGGATTTTGGGCACGTTTCCTCGCTCGAAGGGACTTAATCCTTGTAGTCTTTTTTAAGGCTAATCCAACGAAGTATGATGTGCAGTGCTTGACCAAATGCTTGTCTGCATCCCACCCAGCCATCTGGATAGCGTTTTCATACGCTAGCATAGCGTAGTGATCTTCTTCGTCAGCAGTCGCTTCGAAAAAAGGCTCGACCTGCGGTTCTCGGTCTCGGCGATCGGCGCCAACTTGCCGGTGGACTTTGACTTGATGGTGGGCATGGTGAAGCTCTAGAAATGTGTATTAAATGTAGCGGATAAATGCGCAAGAGAGGTCAAGTGCAAAATCTCCGTCTATCATTATGCTAACGTCACTCTACCCATGGACAAGATCACCACTAAAGCTGAGCCGTGCTGGACCCGTGCGGCTCAGCTTTAAAGATGATCCTGATCGTGGCAGCGAGCAGAATGGTGCCCGCTGTTGTTCTGTCATATCAATCCACGCCTTGACTATCCCGGTACGGTTCACGTGTCGGAGGCGCTTTGGGTTGCGCTCCCACTGTGGTTTTGGTATGCCCATTAACTAGCACTGCCTCGCATTGACTGGCTATGTCATGTATTACAAATAGCATATCATTCTCGGTCTCTCGTGATGAAGGAGGGAGGAGCGGTATGCTGGTCAGATCTGTGACATGTGCTACAACCTCGACAGCGCGTAGGCAGTCGTTCTGACCCCGATTACATGGGGGCTGTGGAAGAGACCCGAGGCCCTCCATGATGAACGGAACAAACTATCCGAGGGACGCTTTCCCTTCAAGGCCGCCAAGCACATGAGCCAAGACTGTCAATTTAGTGGGGGACACAGAGGAAGTACGGCAGCAATTACAGCGCTGACGCTTGGCTATGGAGTGTTGTTAGAGCTACGCGCACTGCACAAGCGGCACAGCGGTGCTGATACACGTGATGGGTGCTCTACACCATATATAATTCGGTGCATCATGGCCTGAGTTCCTCGTTCGCGGCGATCAGCTGATGATGACCAATTAGCAGTCGTTCAAGCGTGACGCCCAAAGGTACACATTCCAAGGAACTGTTCTTTTTGCTCGTGTGTATTTAACGTACTGAATTGGAAATTGCATGATATTGTCCATACCGTATCGTTTGCGGATCTTTCTGCCCAGTTGAGAATCTCCATCTCGCCCTGGAGGAGCTGTAGCAGCCTAGCGTGCACACGCCGAAGCCCATGGGGCAGGATATGTTGGGGATCTGCCTCTAATGGATCACGGTAGTATATCAAAATAGTTGCGGTAAGACAGTCTGCACAGCCTTTGCCGCTACCTTCGCGAAGTGTAGAAGTCTTAGAGCATCGGCAATCTCGCTGATCTTTGTGAATATTTGATGGGGCTCCTTGTCGAAACAGGCTAGCGTAGGCCGG
Source organism: Phytophthora pluvialis (assembly GCA_001314425.1). Lineage (NCBI taxonomy): Eukaryota > Oomycota > Peronosporomycetes > Peronosporales > Peronosporaceae > Phytophthora > Phytophthora pluvialis. Next base: position 5,717 of record LGTU01000490.1, on the reverse strand, counting down.
TGACCAGCCTGTTTTGTATCTGCCCACCCACCAAGCACCTTTGCAACGTTCTGGTCGCTCGCGGATGTCAGTTATATGTAGTCCAGGAGTGTCGTGAACCCATCCATAGACCGGTAACCGCGGTGAGCCAAATCGCACAAGTTGACGCTGGGATTAGAGCTGGTATATGCAACCCACCTCGTCAAGCTGAGAGCATCTGGACGTTTCTCGATAATGTGTATTTTTATCGCGCTCATACAAGGACTCCAACAATCGGTTGATGTATGCTTTTGCGAAAACACTCTCGGTGACGCGTTTTACGGATGGGCAACTGGCTGCGATGCCAGTGCATGAAACGGGCCGACGTTCCAGCAAATCGGATAGCAGAAAATCGAGAAACTTTGCAGCTGTCGCACCGTAGTGGTGTACGAATCAATATCCTTATGAATTATCAATCCAACAAAGCTGTCACTCACCGTGTCCCGTCAATAAGGATAAACATTTACGTGCCATGTGCAAGTCCGAGAAATATATCATACCCACGTCGGAGCGTCGGTCGCTTTCGAGCCACGGAAAGTGGGATGGAATAGGGCTTCTTGTCGTTCCTGATAAAGATATGGTAGAAATTGACTATGGTCGCTGGTGGCGCTTGCTCCTTCAGCTGATTCCTCGTCTATATAGCGATCATGACGTACTGTTTCCGCAGGTGGCGCTGGCAGCGCCGATACCATTTAAGATCTGTGGAAACAGGTCTGAACCTGTCAGCCGAGGAAGTGCACTGCGACCTCCGCGGTCTCCCGCCCGTATTCCTACAGACCGGCAGACTCGACTACCTCTTCCAGCACGCGACGCGTCTTGCAGCGAAAGCAAAGGCGGACAACTTCACGAACTGGGAAGTGGACGTCCACGACGACATGTCCACGTCTTCTTCATCTTCCCCACCGCCGTCTCCATTGTCTCTTGATAGAGTTCAGGTAACTCATAGATGTATGCCAATGAATTTCAGGATCTTTAACCAACAGAGGAATAAGCTTACCAAACACGTCCTTTGTCACATGCTCAGCACTCGGCTTTCCCCAAGTAGAGCTCTCGTTCTCTCGGATTCTGCTTTTTCGAGACTGAAAATAAAAAGCATTTTATTCAAAGTTACACATACGTAACCAACGTAACGTATGGGTGTAACGGCTGTAACGTTACTCCTCCTGCCTCGGGTGGCAATTTACAGCCTGCACCAGCCCGCACATAACACCATTTCCAGATCGAGATGGAAGTTTTCCCAAAACAAGTGAACAGGCCAGGTTTTGTGCAAAACCCTTGATGCAGAAAAAAGTTGTTTCTCACTAAGTGAACATACTTCTAGTCGTGTTCCCAATCGAATGTATATGGCTACATTTCTGTACATGCTCTACTAGTCTAGCTGCTTGTCCTCACCTCTCCCAGCGGCAAATGACGCCTTAAGGCAGTGGCGCTCCATCCCCGCGCCACACCAAACGACGCGTAATTGATGGTCTGGCGACCTTAACCACTTCCTTCATCAGCGCATGGCGGCGGGTGCATAACGTGTCGTACTCACCTCTCACCAAAACTTCTTCTTACACTCTGCAATGAAGCGCCGTATTTTCGCTTTCAGTACGTTCCAGCAACTCTATATTGGCCCTCTTCAGCAAATGCTTGAAACCTGAAAACTGGAACTTTTAATGGCATGTTTCCAGGTTTCAGGAGAAATCGCCTTCAGCATGACACATTTTTTATCTGAAAGCGGCAGAAAAGTTCCAATAAACCCCCATTATAGTGAAAAAGTTTCAGTAGCCTCTTTGCGTCCCTGAAACATAGAACTTGTGAGATCGTATAGTTTTTGTTCTCACCACTCGTTCGTCCCCCCCCCTTTACCAAGCTACTCTAAAACATGGATAGAGAAGACGACACTCGACTGGAAGGCGGCCCTGAAGCTAGCGAAGCTTCACTTCATCAACGTGAGCAGATCGACAATCGCAAACGTAACTGGACGGAGGATACAACCTTGGCGTTAGTGCGCGCTTGGCGCGATGTCGACAAAAGTGGCCGTGGGAAGAGCGAGAAAACATTCATATTCAACGAGCGTATATTTACAGGGTATAAAGCTGCTGTCATGTCGACCCAGCGCTCGAAAAGACGATCGAGGATAAGCTTCAGGCCTTAAAAGAGATGTATCGGTTCATCTGTGACTTCAACGCAAACATAATTCAAGGGAGCACTGGCAAACCAGGGTGGTTTGACCTGTCAAAGCAGGAGAAGGAAGAGCTGAGGTACGAGACTTCGATATGTATGTAGTACGATTACTGTGTTAACTTTACTTGTTTTGTTTTGCTGATATTATAAAGGAATTCCATCGGATCACAAGCCTCAACATCAGCCAGGGGATTTTTGATGAGCTAAACAGCTTTCTTTCCAACCAAGTGGACACGGTTCCGCTGCCATCAGAGTTCTCGGCTAGCCCACAGTTTTCTGTCGGTGATGGCCAAGCTGCCGGAATGTGTACACCGTTCGGCGATGATACCGGAACGGATACAGCTGAGCAAGACCTTTACACTACAGGCAGAAAAAGCAAGAAGCGGCAGCGCGCCGACAAATACGACCAGCCGCGCGATGTGCTTGTAGAACGGTCGGAGGCCACTCTAATCCAAGTTAAGGAGCTGCAAGAAGAAGAGATGAGAGAGCGCCGCCGTCAGCATTCTGAGCATATGTCACTACTGAGAGAGTTTCTTGTAGTTTTCCAGGCATTTACGCAGTCAGGTGACAACAAGGACAAGTTATGGAGATAATTTGGCATTTAAAGGTATCGATAAGAGTACCACTGCTTCAGTTTGTCTCGAAGATTTTCGCCTGCCGTTGCTTCAGGTTCTGTATCAGGCTGCGGAAATGCAGACTGATACTGTCGCAGTATACGCAGTCTTTCTTCCGTGTCAATGTTGTACATGTCGTATTGGTCCTATAAGAAGTTTGGAGAACGCAAAGCGCATAAACTATGTATGGGGCGATACTAATTTCCAGCTGAATACCTCGCAGTAAGATGCGCCAACGGCACTTGAGTTGGCCGAATGAACACGCAACTCGATAGCGAGCATGGCACAGTCGTTTGTTGAGCTTCTCGCAAATAAAGTCCTGCGTCTCGGACAGCTCAAACGTTGTAACCAGGAAGCTAGTGTTTTGATACCCGGAGTCTCCCAACAACAAAAATGACACGGTTGCATAGCAGTCCTCTCCTGTTGGTAGAGTCACAGCATTCGATGCAGCAGAGATAGCAGGAAACGGTAAACCCAACGCGCTGTTCCGAAATACCCGACTGTCACCCACTCGGCCAGGCTACTTGCAGTCGATGTCGCAGAAACGCCCTCTCCAATCTATCACAGCCTGTAGCACCACGCTGAGGAATACCGCACTGCTCTGCGAAGTGAGATGCGGAAAGCTCCAGTGGCGGAAACGCTATCAACGCGCGCAACTCCTTGCATATTATAGTCACCACTTCTCTCATGATTCCAGACACAGTCGATGGACCAATGGCAAACCTATCAGTTGTGACCTCCAATGTAGTGCCTTGCGCACAATGAAACAGGAAAACTGCCAAACGCATTGGCGGAATAACAGCATCTGGTGCTGATCTCGCTGGAGAAAAGTGTGGGCAAATCTCGTGAGCTAGTGCCGTTAGACTTGCGCTATCCATACGAAACAGGTTCCGCATCGATCCATCAAAAAATATGCGTGACGAGAATAGCATGTTTACCCAGTGCGAGCTCCGTTCTTTGCTAGTATCACTCGGTCTTCCGGCTCCGCGATAGCAGCAATTACTTACATTTCAGCTTTGTACGGTGCGTGGAACAGCTCTAAAGATCGACTGCGTTGCGGTACTGGGGGCGCAATACCATCAAGCAACGACAACATTGCCAAATCTTTTGCTCTCATTGGAAACACCAACGTACCTCGCGTGCTAATGACACGTCACTGCCGTTAACGTCACGACGGCCACAGACTCGAACACGAGGGACACAGGCACCAAGTACTGGTGGACGGCGAGTGTCAGCGACTAGCGTGGGCGGCTTGTCGGCAAGCGTGGACGGCGACAAGCGGGGCGGTTGGCGAGCTGAAGCTTTCCTCTTAAAGTCTATGCGCAGAAAGTATGCGTCAGAGGCTCGCTTCTCCAGTTGGATTTTGCTGAAAGGCTGCGAAAATAAACTATCTGGAACTTTAGTTTCAGGTTCCAGGTTGCAAGTTTGCTGAAGAGCGCCATTGGGTTCGGCATTGGGCTGTACGGAACAAGACGTAGGACGACAAGCTTGTAGCTGTTCATGATACGTCCTCAGTTCTGGCCGTCCTTGAACGCACGGACAACGCATGCTTTCGCAGCCGCGCGTTCATGCTTGCGCTGCTTGTTGGTGGGGGTCGGCGTAGACGGCATGCTTCGAACAGGGAGCAAGCCTGGAGCCTGCGCGAAATGGTTGGCATCGCTGGTACCAATTTGGCGCCAAGATGACTAGCTACTGCTCACTTGGTTGGAAAGGGATGGCACCAATTTCCAGTTTTTGTGGGAAATGTATTTTCTCTACTATAAAACCTCATTTAGGTATTATCAGTAAAAACCTTGGTTGTTCAGTTGCTTTGAGAAAACATCCATCTTGATCTGGAAATGGTATACTCACCTGGGAAATCCCGCGCTGAGAAAAACCACGAGCGCGGCATAAATGCATCCAGATACACCTGGTTCATCCCTCGCATGATCGTGATGTGCCCCTTGATGTGCATCTCCGAGACCCCTTCGAAAGTGTTAGTGTGGGTGCCCGTCACTGGGTCGACAAAGTTGAGTGTGTGGTTTACCCAGCCGTGCACGTAGAGCCTGCCTCCCACCATACTGTTGTGGTGAGCGTGTGCACGCGGGAGCCACGCTCAGCCACGTATGTGACAAACTTGTCTGGATGAATACGAGTGCTGGTACACGCAAATACCACAACATACAATTAGCCATGACATTGTCAGAGACACAGCAATAGCATACGCACCGAGGCTTGATGAATTTCTTTATTATGGGAAGTAGTGTGGTCTTCGTGCGTTGGTCAATCACGATCCGGCCAAACCACTGACCCGTCGCCCTGTCGACTTCTCCGAACAGCCAGAACTCCTTGTACTATCGCCCGCTGTCGTACTTGGACTTCTTCTTCTGGCTGGCCTCATCAATCGCGACGATATGGCCTTCACCGCCGATCTGCGATCACAGTACAGTTAGAGAGATCCTACATTTCAATACCACAGCATCATTATTTTAACTTAAACACGCCACCCAGCAGCTTTTTGGAGGACAACACACGGCACGCCGCGTACCAGTCCGATACGGTATTCTCGCTTACATTCGCTATGTGCGCGGCTTGTCTTCTGAGATGTTCGCATGCACCACGCACAGATGAGCCGTAGAACTTGGGGAAGCGTCAGCTTCATCTTCGAGAACCACGAGCTCACAAAGATGCTGCGCTGCTCTTGCTTGCCGTTCTCGTGGCGAGTCTTCCTGCAGAGCCAGTAGCCAGAACCGTAAGTTAACAGAAATATATCATCAGTCTTCCCCCAAGCGATCAAGGGTCAAGTCCAACTTCGGGGAGTGTAATAGCTAGCTTATTGTAGTGCCTGGACACGCCCTGCTGCGTGGGATGACTGTTAGTGGACCCGAGGTGAATTGAACCGAGGGTGTATTCTGGCCAATCCAAGAGTGGGTGGGG